>JARJDZ010011074.1:0-75139 GCA_030264555.1 Aleochara sp. GC000083
GACAAAAGGTAAATAAAAAAATTACCGCTGTAATAGTTAGAGGTAACTTTATCCGATTGCATCACGGATAAAATGTCAAATCATATGACGTTTTTTACGTATGAGGGCAATTATCAAGTAAATTGTTGATATTATTATTCATCACTCGTTAAATAATTGTGAATAATGCTAAATATATAATAAAGATGAATATTCTTTAAATCTGTCTTGCTCGTTATGGAAATACTCGTAATTCCTACAGACTTGTTCTTGAAACCTCAGTTCTTTTTTAATTTATAAAGAAACCCAAAACAAAAGAAAGTTGAAATTAAAAAATGACTTCAAAAAGAAGTAACTAATTTGTAACGAAAAAAGTTGACCTTTTAATCACAAAACTTCTTTTCCACGAGTAAAATAATTCAGTGCATTTATTTTTTCTTCTTTTTTTTTTGGTCGAAGTGTCTTGCAAATAAATTGCACAAGGATAAATGCAAGGATAACCGCACGAAATCGAACCGAATTCAAGTTGTAATTGATTTCATTTACTCGCATTGAATTTCTATCCTGGTCTTTTCGAACACAACCCACAACAAAATACAAACTCCAACCAAGATTTCTGAAATCATCGACACGAACCATCACCTCCACGTTCCACCCACATCTTTTCTTTTCATCCCTGTTTTCCCCCCGCTCCACTTTGAGCGTAATTAATTTATATTTCATCCGCCTTGCTTTTTCCATTGAAAACTAAGTTTATTTGAACGCGTCAGGCAACATTTGCTAATTAAATAATTCACCAGCAGCATTGCTTTCGTGCGCAGATCAACCGGATGAATGGGAAATGAAATTTTAATTGAAACTTTTTTAATATTCGGCCGAGTCAAAACAATGTATTGCAGAGACGAACGGGCTTTGACTGCTGGGATAATTCTGACTTTGTGTGGATGAGCGCCTCGAACCAAAAACAAAAAACCCGAAAAAAAGAGGGAACCAGGAAGAACAACAAAAAACAGGGATGCTGTGATGGTCGCAGACGAAGGCCCAGAGAAAGAAATGCCAGAATCTAGAGAAGTAAGAGAGAGAGAGAAAGGGAATTTTCCATTATCAATTTTTGTGTGTGCGCACATCTTTTACGAGCAACGAAGGAACGCACATTTGAATTGTTCGTCGGGTTGGTCGAAGCAACAAAAACCTAACCTTTTCCTCGAGGCTGGAAAATGTAACAATTCGTTTTGCGGAGCGAAGAAGACGCAGCAATTGCACAATAGACTCTTTAAATTTTACGCTTCTTCTCGGCTGGCGAAGGATAATGGCGCCAGCAGCACCTAAAGGCGCGTTGATACGACCGAAGGCTTCAAGGATACGAAGAGTGGACCCGAAATGGGAAGATTACCCACGACGAAGAAAACAGCCGAGTAGGACGAAATTACGTGCGGTTACAATCAGAGGTTGTGGATGGTTGCTGATGACGTGGCAGGCATATGATTGCGCATGCGCATTATCCTAGTAAGAGGACAGCTTTATTGCAGTATTATTCATACAGCTAAATACATCCAGGCAAAAAGCGCAACATTTTTATGACACCTAATGCAAGATAACAAGCACTCCCAGGTTTTAATGTCGCGTTACATTCCTCACACGCATACACACAGGACGATGATGATGGCGGCTCATGGGAATTATTAAAAGCCGAATACATTTTCACGTGCGACGACGAAGAGCGTATAAACAAACAGACATTTTGCTAATTGCACCTGGCGAGGCATTAACTTACATGAGCGCACTAATTAGACTTAATTTAAAATTCACTGTGTTCCCACTGTGTGAGCACCCTTCAACCTCTTCATCCCCTCCACCCACCCACACATACACACGTATCCTGCACAAATAACCTCAAAGTCAACTCTTCAGGGCTTGTGGTGAGTGTATAAAGTAGCATATTTCTCACTACTCGGGATGCGAGCCATACGTCTTCCATCTGGCACTTAATAACCGACCGCAGAAGTAGACCGGAAATTTATACGCGGCAGACAAGCAGTGAAACAAACTGCAAGGAACTTCCTTATCCTTTGATTACATCTTACAAATTAGAGAGAGGGCCGCCAGCACCAGCGCCAACAGCACCAGCAGAGGTAAAAGCTTAACGAGCATTGTCTCGCCCAGGTGAAGATTAGCGGTGCGCGCACCGTGAAGTGAATGAAGCTTTTGTGGAGGGCAGGAAGTCGGCCGGAAGTGAACAGGTACAATAATTCATAATTTATGTTGCAAATTTGCCTCGGCGTGCTTGCTCTACGCGAGATGTGGCTCCAGAGATCTCGGTAATCTTCAGTAGGTTCAGTAGGTTCAATGGTATAGTGTGTAAAAGGTGAAAAGTGGAGGAAGTGCGTTTAAGAAATCTGATTGGGTTGTTGCGCACGAGCTTCACATCTAATAAAAGACGACATTAGATACGAAGTTTTCTGTTTTCATCGAGATAATGTTTCTTTATGTTCAATTAGGTTTCAATTTGGAGGTTAATTTGTTTCTGATTTTAAAACTCATTTTCATGTATTTTTTTACTTTACTATGTTTAGGAAATAAAACTGTAAGGTTTTGTTGTTAAAAAGTTGGTTTTTGTTGGTTATAAGTTGGGAAATTAATTATGCGGAAATTTTTTAATGAAAAGTCTCCAGATTTCTCTTCAAAGAAGTTTATGACACATTTCGTAACCAGTATAAAAATTGTTGTTTTATTTTTTATAAACTAATTGTAATCTCCTCATCTTCATTAATTTATTGTCAATGATTTTAGAATGTTGGGAAACTATCACTGAAGAAAATTACAAAATGATATTATAGCTAATCATAAACGATAAATTGGAAGTTTTTATCAACTAATTGTAATTTATTCATCTTCATTAATTTATGGTCAAAGATATCAGAATTTTGAGAAATTATCTTCATTAATTTATTGTTAAAAATTTCAGAAACTTGAAAAACTATCACTGAAGAAAATCACAAAATGATCTCATTGCTAATCATAAACGATAAATTGCGAATTTTTATGAATTAATTGTAATCAGCGCATCTTCATTAATTTACAGTCCAGAATTTCCAGAATTTCGGGAAATTATCACTGAAGAAAATCATAAAATTATCTGTAAGCTAAACATTACCCATAAATCGGAAATTTTTATCAACTAGTTGTAATCTGCTCATATTCATTAATTAATAGTCAAAGATTTCGGAATTTTGACTAAATATTACTAAAAAAATCACAAAATGATCTGATAATTAATAATAATATATAAACTAGAAATTGATATGCATTAAAATAGATTTAAAAAATGTCGAAAAATTTTGAACTTCTTGGAACTTTGCAAAAAAATATCGTAATAATTTGAGCAATTCTTATTTCTGGCAAAAATATTAATATTTTCTCTGAGAGAATATCGTAACATTTTCTGAAACTTGTTCTGTTATTGCTATTATCTAAAATTAAAGTTGACTTATTATCATATATAATGATTTCTTAAATTTTTACCTATCTTCAAGAACTTCAAAAATTTCGTGAATTCTCTAATAAAAAATGTTAGAAGATAAATTCTTTCTGGTAATATTTTACTATTTACCAAAATACATCATTTCATAAAGGTTTTCCATCATTTCAATGACATTACAAAAACCAAAAATAAAAATTAAAAATAAGAAACAAAAACCATCTCTCTCATTTATCGAGGAAAACGTGAAATTCCGCTCACGCGAGCTTATGTTGCGCCAAAAAAAAAATCAGGCGTAAAGCTGAACGTACTTTCGATCATAAATAATCATTTCTGCCGAATTTAACAGATGCACCTGCCATTACACGTTCCGCATATAACCGGAAATTTCGCGAATGCGAATACTGGGCAATAGGCCGCTATATGTTTCATATACCTATGTATATCGTTGGCAGAAAACTTTTCGTCGTTTTTGGCATCATGAAAAATAAATGCCTTGTTGTGCGTTCGTTACGTACCTATACCTTTCTACTCGACCAACCGAACCGAAACTTGCAACCGGAAACTTTTGTTTTTCTGACGCTAATTGTCGCTAATTTGACGGGGGTCCACTTCGAATCAAATTACGTTTTGCGGAGTGATAATTGAGTCGTCGAAATGAGACGAGAATCCGAGAATGCACTCTAAAAATTACCATCATTTTGGATCATTGACATATTTCTTCAAGTTATAAGCAAGTTCCATTTTTCATCAGATATTTTTTAACAATTTCCATTTCAGAAATGAACAAAACAGTATAAAATGAAATTCAGATGAGTAAATTGAAATTAAGCGAGTTGCAAATGTAATTCAGATTTTTGTATGTAATTCAGTTTGCAATAATTGTAATTTATTTGGTAAATTTTTTGAGAAAGCATAAGTTTAATAAAGAAATGTTTAAATGTATTTCAGATTATTAAACGTAATTGAGAATACCTCAAATGAAATTCAGAAGAGTTCAAATGCAAATCAGATTAGTGACACTTTTTGTTAAATAATTATTCATTTTTATAGGTAAATTATACATAACATCAGAATATTGACATTATTAATGCAATAGTAATTATCACTCAGTTTATAAATATTATTTAAATCAACTTCAATGAAATCTGAATTACATGTAATATTTTCTGAAATTCAAATGACAATTTTGACAATTTCATTTATAGCATTCTGAATTAAAAATGACATTTTCTAGATGATTACAGAATTGAAATTCATTGATACCTCCCAATTTCTTCAAAATTTTCTTCAAACTTTTGTAAGATAACATTAACAAAATAATATCAGGAAAAAAATGGAACTTTCTTATAATTTGACCTAATAATTTCCGTCTGGAAATTTTTTCTTCAATACATGACGCGTTCCTTCTTGTGAAAAGCTTGAAGTCTCACAAACGTTACTTTACATTTAAATTGCTTCCCCATGTTTGGTCTTCAGCGAGGGCGGCATTGCTACCAATGTGTGCGTTTCGCGCGTCTTCAAAGCGAAAGAGATCGTGATGATACGAATCCGTACGTACATCATACACGTACACACGTTCTTCGTCGGGTTGGTTATAATGGAAAAGTTGAACGCCGCTGTGCTGATGATATTCTTGTATAAGAGCGCGAGTGGGCGTAATAAATCCGCATATACGTTACGCTCGACGGTGTGTAATTACGCTGTTTGTTGAATGTTCGTTGTACGCGTATTTTGTTTCGTTTCGCTCCCTTTATTCCTTCCCGTTTGCCATGGATGGAAGACGCCAAGGATGGCTTGGCTTGCCTTCGTATGGTTTGCTCGGTTGGTCGATACGATTTCAATAAAACCGACCGAGGAGGAATTCTTGATGTAGATGTTGACTGATTGGTATTCGCGTGGGTCTTCATTCAAGACGGAATTTCCGTTTGTTATTTTTCCAATGGGGGAGTTGAATTCAGCACGAGAAAGTCAATTAAAATATTTTGCTTCCGGTGAACGAATAAGGATAATAAATGTTCATTGTTGTTGATTTTGTTTGATGCTATTCAAATTTGGAATTATTTGTTCTTTCATTTTCATATTTTCAAATGTCAAATAATTAATTTTCTAAGAATGAATTTTTCTACTATTTGGAAAAAAATATAAGGCTGATGATATTTTTAAAAGGAATTTCAAAAAATAATTTGATTTGCTATCATCTTAAAACATGGTTCTTTGAGATATTTGTGATTTTAATTGACTTTGAATTGAAATTATGTATTTTAATTATTTCTATACGGCAAAAGTTATAATTGATTCAGTCCCAATCAAACTAAATTCTTAAATAAATTAAAACAGTATATTAAAATTCTCAAAATTAAATTTTCTTTAAACCGCTGTAATCTATCAATTATTTTGTTTATTGATAACTAAGAAATTTCAAAAATTAAAATTAACTTGATTTATGTCCAATAATTATATTTTCTAAGAAAATTTTTTTCTACTATTTAGAAAAAAATATAAGGCTGATGACATTTTTCAGAAAAGTAAATAAATCTTCAACAAATAAACTTGATATGATATCTTATTAAAACATGGACTGTTTTTCAGAAATTTATGAAATAAATTAACTGGAAATTAACATTGCAAGAGGCAGATTACAACAAAAAGTATAATTTCTAATTATCCTACGAATTAACAATCATTTCAGTCACAATCTCATTAAAATCTTTCGTGGTTCAAAACAGAATATTAAAATCCTGAAATTTGCACATTTTTGCAATTTCTTCTTGCCTGCAATTTTTTGCCACATCTATCAAATTACTTTTTTTAATAACAACCAAAATTATCGTCTTGACATTTAAATTGTACATTCGAAATTATTTGTTCTTTAAATTTAATACTTTCAAATCACTATTATATTTTTTTAATAATTCATTTTTCCATTATTTAGAACAAATTTTTCTTCCATCTGATACTTGAAAAAGTAAACAAATTGCAAAATCTGGAATTGATCTGACATCATTTTAAACTATGGTCTGTTTTTTTGTAATTTATGATTTAAATTGAGTGTCATTGAAATTTCATGAAACCGATTATAACAATAACTAACAAAATTTCTAATTATGAGATGAATTAAGAATTATTTCGATTTAAATCTAACTAAAATCCTCTAAGAATTAAAAGAGGACATAAAATACTCAAATTTGCATATTTACAATTTTTTCATTTCTGCAATTTCTTGCAAAACCTATCAAATAATTTCCCTTATTTACAACCAAAATTGTCATCAATTTTATTGACAACAAATAATTCCAAGAGAAATGTTAATAGTTTATGATAAATCCTACCTTTTATTGAAGTCCAATGGGAATCACGTCACTATCGTCCACTATCTGTAAAAGAAAACGTAAAATTAGAACATTTATTCTAAAAACTATTATTAATTTATTGTTTTGATGTTATTTTTTTGGGAAAACTTAATTGGAATAGGAAATCCTTAATTTGGAAATTGAGAAATACCTTCTTCATATATTTTCATGTCTAACTAATCACTAGAAAAATGAATAATACCAATATTAACAAGTAAAAAAAATTACATAAACCGAACGCACGCTTGCTCGAACAACAATAAACAAACATGTTGCTTGCATGCAATCTTCAACAAGATTAAACTGCGAATATTGCAAAAATTATCCATATGGACCTACTATTGACATCTATTGTTGAATTTCTAAAATTTTGATCATCATTATTTACAAAAATGATATTTTTCCTTGAATTTTATGAAACAAAAACTTGAAAATTATTTGTGGAAAATAATAATAAATTATAATCATAAAAATGTAACATTATAGCTTATATCAAATATCATCCAATAATAACAAATGTTATCAATACTGAAATTACTGCAATATTCTAAAAAGGAAATTTATAAATTGTCACAATATTTGACAAACTTTAAACTTTTGTAACTGATAAACAAAACTTTCGAGATTTCTTTTGATGTAGCCACCAGGGAAATAATAGTTATTATTTCTCTTAAATGTTACTTAAAATCAATCACATTTTTCTTGTGAAAATGTTATGTAAATAAGTTGAGTAACAAATAACTTCCGGTTTTATCAGACATTTTCTCTTATTATACGACAACTCGACCTGATAGTTTCTGAATAGTTACTGATAAGACTTCTAGAAACATTGATTTTGAGTTTACCCAACTTCAAACTCTAGTTATAAACTTCAGAAACTTCAGAAACAACTCAAAAGTTACGACAAACAATCCAAACACAATTCCATCCAGGTATTCATACAAAAAAAACTATAAAAACAACAATTCAAATCTGGTAGTTAACCAAGTACGAAACTAAAGGCGAGACAAAGAATTTACCATGAGAGTTGTTTGGTGCACTGTTCGTGAATTAAAAATGCGCTCGCAATAATCTTCTTTTGTGACTCTGACTGAAGTATCCTCGAGCCTTCGGGGCCCATGCAAGAAGGCTAACGAGCAACGACAGCCAAAAGCGCATCAAGTAAACGACACGTTCCATGGAGAAACTACCAAAGTGTGGCAGTTGTCCCGGCCAAACTTTCCTCATGCCCTTTGACTATTTTTTTTCTGTGCTTTAGTTCATTTTCATCCGAGCAGAAATCTTTGTGCATTTGCAGAAACGCAGCCCCAAAGTGAACTATGCCAGTGCTGGTCGTGAGATGGAACGCGCACGGAATTTTTAATAGCATCGCGCAAATTCGCGTATGCGAAAACGCGGGGCCGATTTATCGTGCGCACGACGGCGCAATTTTTCCACGATTTCCGCCCGCGTGCATATTGCACCTCGCCGGGCCGATGAAAATTCGCCGGGAAAACTCGATAATCGAATCGAATCCGCGCGCGCGTATAGATTTGCATTTGTGTGTGTGTGTTCGTGCGTAATTGCCAGCACTCGAAATTTCGGGAGGTCTTTCATTGGTGCAATGATGGAATTTGCCCCCGAGTACATACGAAAAGCATTGTTATTATCGACGTGAAGGCGTGTAATGAACGCGTAATTTCGCGTTTGCGAAATGAGAGGAACCGAAGAAAAAAAAAACCGGTTGGACATGACCTCAATTTTTCGGCACAACTTAATGAACGCAAGCAGATAATTGTGGAATGTCTGGTCGTTGGAGGCATTGTAAAATTGTCGAAGAAGAAAAGTTGAGCAAGTTGATTGAGTCGAGATCGACGCGGTCGTAAAATCCTTTTGAAACAGTGCTGTTTTATTGCATGCTTTGACTTGCTATGGTTTGGTTTGGTTTGGTATGCGGCAATATTTCAGGAATGCTGCAGCTTCATTATCATCATGAACATGAATCGACATTGTACATTCGAAATTTCCATACAAATGAATTCAATTGAGATGTATTCATCTCGTCATATTCTCATAGACCTTCATTAATATTGTATTCATTATGAGGGAAACAATTTCTGACTGAATCATCATTAATAATTTCTACTAGAGCTTTATCAGTTATAATTCAGAAAATTTCAAATTATTTCAGAGACGGAATATAATTCGGATTTTTAAATGAAATGTGATAGAATCAAAAGAATTTAAAATCTATGAATGGAAATCCTGAAAACGTCACTTTTAATTCAGAATGCTATAAATTCATTACCGTTTTCAAAAATTGCCTATCGCGTTTTGTTTTTGCACTACAAACAAAAGCTTGATTTTCGCCAATTTCGAAAAAGCCTCATAACATTTTTATTTCGCAAATTCCCAAATAAAACGTCGAAATTAGTCCATCCTGTACTTTAATTTACCTATCAAAAATGAATTATTATTTAACAAAAAGTGGCACTAATCTGATCTCAATTAATTAGATAATTTGAAATACATTTAATCGTTTCTGAATTACATTTGCAACTCTCTTAATGACAATTTACAAATCCAATTGCATTTTATATTTTCTGAATTACAATTGAAAAAAAAACAGACTATTTTGATATACCTAGTTCGAAGTCCAGAAATTAATTAATCGACAGAAAAAGAGGAAATATCGTTCGTTCAAAATGCGGTTGTTATTGCCCGGTGGTTTTTAGTGGTTTTTGTCGGTCAGCCTTGTAGTTTTAATGCCACGAATGCATTTTTAAACGGCAGGTGCTCCACGTCTTGTTCAGTGGAGCGCGCGCGAAAGAAACGTCTTTCACCTGCCGTTTTCTGGCCAATCGAAACCACCGTCATCGAAGTTGTCCAAGCAATTCGAATTCAACTACCTACCTGGATGCGACACACACCCAGGTTGATAGCATTTACGGCATTTACCATCGAGGAAGAGAAGCAGACCGAAGAGTAAAAATGCTGGCTGGACATTATTATAATTATTATGCTTGGAATTATTATTATATTTATGTATGTCCCTATTATTATGCACTGACATGCTGGCCATTATAAGAACCTGATGGACTTCGAACTTTTATGTATCTTTATTTTTTTGGTCCGAAGTTCTGAACAACGAGTTCCAAACAGAAGGAATGAAAGAAGTGGACGTGAGCAGAAATAAAAAAATCGATGGGACAGATAAATTCGGGTAAAGGCTCTCAATGGCATTAAAAACCGATTGAATTCGTGAAATATTTCTGCGTGCGCGGATATTCAGAATAAATATGCGGAAACGGCCGTTTCCAATACATTAAATTCGATTTGAAAGCGAAATTGTTGAGCTTTTATTGCACTTTTTATATATTTTATCCCTAAATACGAATGGATTTTTTTGTTTCGTTTTTTTTTTATAATAAGTTATTAGATCGAGCAGTAATTCTGTATTTTATCCAACATTTATTATATTTTTAATTTCCCCATTTTTCTGGTAGTTTAGCAATTCTTCCTTTGAAACATTTCTGGTTGATTTGGATTAAAAAATTTTCAATAGCTTTCTGATTAGTTCTTCAGAATAGAAAATTTTAATTAAGCGAGGAGAAAATGTAATTCAGATTTTTATATTTTTTCAATTTGCAACAATTGTAAATCAGATTTGGTAAATATAATTGAGGAAGCATAAGTTTAATATCAGAAACAGCTAAATTATTTCAGATTATCAAATGTAATTGAGGATACATCAAATAAAATTCAGAAGAGTTCAAATGCAAATCATATTAGTGGCACTTTTTGTTAAATAATAATTCATTTTTTGTTAGGTACATTATGTACATAACATCAGAATATTGACATTATTAATGCAGCAGTAATTATCACTCAGTTTATAAATATTACTTAAATCAACTTCAATGAAATCTGAATTTCAAATGACAATTTCAAAATACATTTCATGAATCGAAATTAATTTATAACATTCTGAATTAAAAATGACATTTTTGGATTACAATTCAGATTTGAAATTCATTTGATACTTTCTCAATTTCATTTATCAATCAGAATTACATTTCTTCTTCCTGAAATTTAATTGATATTTTGATTTACAAAAAGTGTTAAAGATGGAAATTTTTCTAGAACTCAGAAAAAAAACCGTTTTCTAAATGCAAGACATAAAATGAGTCAATTACAACGAGACAATTTCGCATTGAAGGCCGTCGAAGGACTTTCATCGCGTAACACTGTGCACTGAAGCAACAAGCAAAACGGCCGAAGAAGACGCTGAAGCGTAAACATTAACCGCAGGCTCATCAGTGAACATATGTCGGCCGAAACAAGCAGCTCCTTCGCTAACGATAATTGTATTACTCGTCGCTATCTTTTGCCCGCTTTCAGCGAATGTTTTCCTTCTTTTCTGCGCGCTTTTATTGCTTGTTCTTCGCCTCTCACTTTCGCTAAACGAAACGACCGTCGCGACGGTTGGTTGCTTCGTTGTCTTCGCCTTGTGTTGCAATACGATGCCATTGGTGGTGTTATTAGGGCATTGCAGTAAACAATGAGGGCCGCGTGCGGTGGAATTTTCAGCGTTAACACACCTTAATAACCGTTATTATTAATAGTGCTTTCAGTACATACAATACACAAACTGGATTCGATTCCAGGCACGGTTTATGTAATCATAAGTGAATTGTCGACGATAATTAAAAGACGTGACTGGTACCCAAATTTCATTTGCAATTTTTATATTTTCCAATAGAAATTCAAAAAGTAGAAAATGAAATTCAGATTATAAATTGTAATTAAGTGAACAGCAAATGTAATTCAGATTTTGATATGTAATTCAGCATAAGTTTAATATCAGAAATGATTAAATGTATTTCAGATTATCAAATGTAATTGAGAATACATCAAATGAAATTCAGAAGAGTTCAAATGCAAATCAGATTAGTGCCACTTTTTGTTAAATAATAATTCATTTCTATAGGTAAATTATACATAACATCAGACTATTGACATTATTAATGCAGCAATAATTATCACTCAGTAAATAAATAAATATTACTTAAATCAACTTCAATGAAATCTGAATTTCTAGTAATATTTTCTGAATTTCAAATGAGAATTTCTAATTACATTTCATGGATCAAAATTAATTTATAGCATTCTGAATTAAAAGTGAGATTTTTGGATTACAATTCAGATTTGAAATTCATTTGATACTTTCTCAATTTCATTTCAAAATCTTTTCTAAAATTTAACTGATGCTTTCTGATTTACAACTGAAAACAAAAATTCTAAACGAACAAATGATAACGTAAAATTCTTTAACTGCACAGCTCGCAATTTCATTTATTTGCGCTGGTGTGTAATTCTTATCTTTAACGTTTAATGGAACGCTTTAATAACTCATTGAGAGCGCAATAACAGTCGAATACGCGAGCGTTTAGCACGAGCAATAAAAGTGCAATGAAAGTGCTTGATTATAAACAGAGGAATGGCTTTCGTATCGAAAATGCGCATCAGGCTGCCGGCCCTCAACATTCTACGGTTTGGGTTGGTTCGAGTTCGGAAAGAGCGAACGAGCGCAAATAATTTCGTGTAAAAGGGGCGCCATTAAAACTGGAATCGAATGGTGGAGGACTCGTTGACGAATGTGCAGCCCGAACCGGAACGGTCCTTCATGCATAAATGTGCATACATCATGCGCGAATGGAGTGAACGAGTGAGCACTTTCGCGTTTCGCAATTCGATCGGTCGATCGGTTTATAAATAACTGATTGTGTGTCGCGCAATTGCTTGCTTATACCCCCAGACGATGATACACACGCTGCCATTGAAAATTTATTACTGAAGACAGACACTTCACTTGAATAGCTGAAGAAGAAGTGAGTTGAAACGGACAATGAATGAGCAAAAATGGTTTGATGTTATACCTTCATTTTCGGGTTTAATTACGAATTGAGTGCGCGAATTAAACGACCCAGAATTCCTGAACGTGCCTGGCAATAACAATATAATTTAATTCCGTTTCCAACCCTCGAGCTCTCTCTAAATTACCGGGAAATGTCTGGATAAAACGCGGTGGAATTAATTGTGTGGTCATTGATGATACATTGATATTGGCAACTTTTGCACCACATTAACTCACATTCCCATACATAAATAATTCAGTTCATCGAAACAGTAAATTTGACTCAACTTCTTGTTGCTTTCTATTGAAAAGAGAATTTTATTGCACCAGTTGAAATCACTTTACGTACCAACTCGAATGATTTGCATTCGGGAGATCCATCAAAACGATCCTGATAGATGCGAGCAATTCGTGCCGAATCGAAGCCGAAAGGTTAGATCAACAAATCGACTCCGAACGATTCGAATGCATTCGCAAGCGCGCGATTTGTCGCCGAGAAAATCCAACAATTTGGATGAACGTAAGCGAACTGTTTTTATGTTTGCCTCCGAAGGAATAATCGCATTCGAACGCGCGCGCGTCCTTTATCGAGCATACATAATCGAATTGCGGCATGAAGTGAACCGTCAGTCGAAGAAAGAACTGCGACTTCCTTCCAACCCAATGAGGGCCTAGTGCCCTCATCCAGATCGATTCCTGAATTTATACGATGCGATTATATTCGTGTACAATGTCCCTCACGCTTTTGAACCATCAATCCGAACAAATTCGAACGCATGGGGGATGAAATAGACTGCTAGAAATAAACATCTTTTAGAATTCCAAAAGTGAATATGATACCAGACAAAGAAATACCTTTCGAAGGGCGAAGAACGGAAACGTAACGGCCCCAACTGGAGAAACGGCAGGTGGAAATTGAATAAATGAATTGAAAGTGCACGATGGCTGCAGAAGGCTGGCAAGCTGTCGTTGAATAGATCCAATATTAAATTGCTGCTCGCTACGATGCAAGAATCGTTGAGCAACTGCTCTTTCTTCTCCGATGGCAGTGAAGAGGATAATCATGGGGTTGGAGGGTGCAAGCAGCGGTCGACGTAATGGCATTCTTGGGGGCCCAAGTCGATGGAAGAATGCCGCATCCGATTTCATAGTTGTTTGGGTGTGCATTGAATTGCGAATCGAATGCAATGCGTTCAAAGTTCGAGGTTAGTGTTTCGAACTGACATTTCAATCGTGGGGTTGATCCACCACACAAAACAGAATTCTGTAATAGGGGGTTTGAACGGTAGCGACATCCAAGTGAAAAAAATGAAAACTTGTGTTGGGATAATCAACAGCTGACAATACAAACAAAAATTTCATTAGTGAAAATATTAAAATTATCCAGTTCCAAATCAAGTTACAGCAAGATGAAAGTATTTGGGTTGTTATCTGGGCATTGAATTGTGTTTCGAAGTGATATTTGAATCGTGGGGTTGATCCATCACAAAAAACAGGACTCAGTAATAGGGGGTTTGAACGGTAGCGACATTCAAGTGAAGAATGATGATCAACAGCTGACAATACAAACATTTCCTCACAAATTTCATTAGTAAAATTGTTAATAGTGAGTTTCCACAAGAAAATAATAGTGCATTGATTTACAGCAAGATGATGCGTCCAGAATTATTGAACTTTAAGGTGATTGGAATCCAATATGTCAGTATAAAAAGGCATGATTCAAACCAAACTAATAATTCATCTTGGAAATGAAAAGGCACTTATTTTGCGGGTTGGCAATCTAATTCATAACTTTAAAAGCATTTCCTGGAAAGTTGAAATACACCCCCGAGTGGAAATCGATTGTAGAACCCATTACAATTTCATACCTCCTTTTTCCGATCAGAAAATATGACTGGAAATTTGTACTGATGCAATCCCTCGTTTCTCCTTACAGTTGAAAGCGGCGCAAATGGAATGGAACTACAATTGGAAGAAACTGGGCGTGCAAGCACCCTCCAACGAGGACAAACCGTCTGCGAGCCATTCCCGACATCAACGCGCGCTCAAAATGCACATCGTCGAGCTGGAGAAGACGACGCGCGGCCTCCAGACGAAGAACGCGCAGCTGGCTGACAAAGTGCAACAGCTCGAGGCCCAACTGAGCAACGTCCTGCTCGGCAACCCAGCCGACAACGGCGACGATATCATCTACGACCGGATCAACGGCAATGAGGTGGAAAACTACCTACGGCAGCACAAAATCAATGAGATCAACACGGCGCCGACGGCGTCGCCAAACGGCCAGCAGCTGCTCGGGGTCGAAGAACAGCAGAGCACGAACACGAAAGCCATCGCCAACCTCACCGAGCAGTTCACCAACTTCGACAAGCTGCACTCGTCGATGCTGGAGCTGCTCGAGAATGTCGAGAGCATCGAGGACCGCGTCGACAAGATGCTCCCGGAGTTCCGCAAGGAGATCTCCAAGCTGGAGTTCCAGACGGCTGACGGCAGCTCCAAGCTGGCTGCCCTCAAGGAGGACCAGGCGAATATCCGGGCGTCGGTGAAGGCTATCAGCGTCAGTGTTTCAAATCTTCAGGATAGAGCTGAGGGGGAGGTGAAAACACTCAAGGAGTTGCAGACTGCGGTGGAGAATCTGCAGAAATCGGCGTCGGTACAGACATCCAAACTTCATGATCATATTCTGAAGGTAATCCCCTTGAATTTGCAATCATTCTGAACCCAGAGCTTATTTTGATGTTTTGTTTGCAGGAGGAGTCATCAACTGCTGACGTGAATGCGACGAAAAGCACGATTCATTTGGTGCAGGAGTTGAAGTCATTCGAGAAGGAGTACAAGAGTATCGTGAATAAGCTACCTCACGATTGTGGTGCTGTTGCCGGTCCCAATGGGGTTTATCTGATATCTCCAGGCGACGGGGAACCTATTCTAGCATACTGTAGCGAAGGCTGGACGACCATTCAAAAACGCTATGATGGTAGCGTGAATTTCAACCGAAACTGGAACGACTACTCGAACGGGTTCGGTTCTGCCACCGGGGAGCATTGGCTCGGTAACCGGAATCTGCACTATCTCACGGAGGGCAACTGTACAGCGCTCCAGATCAACATGAAGGATATCTACGGGAAGTACTGGCAAGCCACATATGATGATTTCCGCGTGGCGGACTTCGTCAACGGTTTCCGGCTCCAAGTTGGAGGATACCACGGCAACGCTAGTGACGCCCTCGACTATCAGAACAAGATGGAGTTCTCCACCGTCGACAACGACCGCGACATCAGCAACACGCATTGTGCAAGCAATTACGAAGGTGGCTGGTGGTTTTCGCATTGCCAACACGCCAACCTCAACGGTCGCTATAATCTGGGCCTGACGTGGTTTGACAGCTCCAGAAATGAATGGATCGCGGTGGCGACGAGCGAGATGCGCCTTCGAAGGCGGAGCGCATGCTAATAGCCGTCCATCCGATGAAAAAAAACCATAATCATCAAGTCGTTTTTGTTCGCATTCGTCGATGATGCAAGATGATGCCGCTTGCATTGTCGACGTGTAACTGCAAGCAAACCTTCAGCCAGTAGGTACCAAAGATGCAGCTAGTTCATTGTTTGTTATTCTAGTTAGTGTTAATAATTGCGCGCCACGTTGCGCTCTCATTATCGATTTTCGTTCGCGGATTGGATCGTAATTGGGGCCGCTCATCAAAAATTCGATGCTCTCTAATGAGCGCACACCGCGATTGTACATACTACTTAATTTATTCATCGGCGTACTTTCATGTGAATGTCAACGTTGCGCTCTAATCGACTTCATTTCAGCGAGCGCCAAGCTTCTCGCTGGTAATCGTAATGAAATTACAACTTAAGATAGAATGCCAGAAAATCTAGAGAGAGGAATATCGCCATTTTTTAACTGCCATATCATCTAAATGTGTACTAATTGACTCCACTGCGTATAGCATTTGAATAATTAGGCTAAGTCCAAAAGTGTAAAGTAACTTAATGCCGATATGAAACTGTTTGTACATAACGACCTATTTAACTTGTATTTGACATGAGTTCTAAGCTCTATGTGCGTTCCATTTTTACGTTTACGTCCTACAATAATGTTACGATAAGTTTGTACATACAATTTGAAACTTACCTTTGTACGTACCAATGATGAAACACTTATCAGTACTTATTTTAATAATAAAATGTTCAATTAAGTAAATTTGACTTATTTTCTTTTCAAAACCATCCAACTAGGGACCTCTACCAGAATTGCAGCCAAGTATCTATCATTTCAACACAAACCATGGGAGCGCTGATCTTGCACTAAATTTTATCAAGCATTTTAATATCTAAATATTTCTCCATGTCATCTGTTTATTAAATCAAGTGCCTTTAATTTTATTTGCCTTATCAAGACTTGTTTAAGCCATACAACGTGGATTTACCATTTCCTTCAATGCAAGAACATATAACATGTCGAGTTTTTCCGGATTCACTGAAGCTGACATCAAGAAGCTTCAAAATGGAGGAGGAAATACCATAACACCAAATCGTAAGACCTTTACTTAGTTTTAGTTCAGAAAAATCAGAAATGTTATGCCTTTTTAGTGCCTAAAACAAATCTACGACAGAAAGCGACTAAAAAGCCACAAGATGCTAAGAAAATGGTACTAGAAAATAAAATAAAGGATATAAAAATGGAACTGCCCAATGAAGCAATGTTGGCACCTCCAAACATTGCTAAAACTATGCCAGCCCCTGCCCAAAACAATCAAAACAATGATAAACCCAGCAATAATAATGACAATGAAGTCATTAAAGTAATACCTCTTGAAGAAAAAGAGATCACAACTTCTGATAAGAAATCCATTGACTTGGAAGCATTGAAGACTAAACAGAAACTAATGGAGGAGCAAAATCGAATAAGAAAGGAGCAACTTGCCAAAGCTTTGGCTGATAGAACAAAGAGAACACAAGAGGAGCAGAAGAAGCTGTTTGAAATACAGGATGAGTTCAAAAAGTTGGATGCCAATCTTACAAATGATGTAAAAATATTGAGAAAGCAAATTGAGAATGCCAGCTATGATTATATGGAGGCACAGAAGAGATATCATAAGGTTGAGAAGGAGTTCCTGGATGCAAAGCTGTTTCTGCATCAGAAGCTTGAAAAGAAGGAAATGCTCACTGAACATTTATGTACAATCATCGAAAAGAACGAGGAACGAAAGGCCGTTAAACTTAACGAGCTATTACAAAAACTTACAGTATTAGATGTTAATAATGAGAATGAGAATAATCATACCAAGAAAGTAGATGCTTTAACTAATGATGTGCAAGATATTGAAATAACTTCAAATAATTCTTAAGTGGTGCGAAGCATTGAATTGATAGCTTTTATAATGTTGTATTTGATACTAATTGAGATTATTTAATGGAAAAACGTTACGTATATGTAAAATAAATATAGTTTGCTATTACATTTTTGTAATAGGATAAACTGGCAAAGCCCTAGTTAAAAAAACTGATTTATGTTGGAATGTTGATTTGCATGACCTGCTGTTTCATGCATATTCGGTTGCATATGGCTGAGGCCATAATTGTAATATGAAATTGACCAACTACAGTAAATTTGCATTTATGTGAGATCTATCACCTTGACGCCCGATTGCTTTTGCAATTTACACATGCATCAATAGGTTGCTATCGTTTCATATGAAGCTTTGGCGAATCACCATAGCACCACCGATTTGCATGCGAAAAACATCAGTAGAGAAATGCTGCGCTACGCGATAGTATAAATATGGAATGCACTTACCCTTGATCACACTTTCCACATCTCCCTTGATGAAGCACATTTTCACAATTTTCTTATTTCACTGCAAATGATCTCTTCGAGCCACGCTAACGCAATGACGATGCAGAGAGACGCCAGATTCGTTGCTGTTATCCGTTGTTACCATGGCAACAAACTACGGAGCGCCCCCTACATTTACCTTTCAGTTTGCGCGCTTGATTTGAGTTTTTTAGGTTATGTGTAAATTTTAATTCAGTTAAAAATTGTAATCAAATATATTAATCAAGACTACTTGATTTTCATTAAATTATATTCTCAAAACATCGGAAAGTGTAGTTTTAAGTGTGTTTTCAAGAAATCAACGTTGAAAGGCGTGTGCTCAGTTCTATGGCTTCAAGTATTTATGTAACAAAACTGATCTAATTAAGTTAAAGGTAATTACGATGATTTATGAACGAGTTAAAATGCTGCCCTTCTATATTTTTCCGCAGTTTCAGGTGGTGTGCCTTTAGAAGAAGAGAGATACAATGGATTTCAACGTGAAGATAGGAAATATAACAACAAAAAACTTCAAATTGTTAGCAGCAGATAATTTATACTTCAGCGATTTTTTGAAAGCAATTTTATATGCATCGATCGTCATTTATTTCATCACGAAGCTGAATGCAAAAAATGTTAGTGAACCATCAATAATATAACATTGATCTAATGTTTTTTATGATTTGTAGAATGTCCATCAAAGAGTACAGCTTGGAAATGGGAAAACAAAGAGTGCAATATCAAAATTACCATTTGTACTCCAATTGGAAAGCTATATCCTTATATTTGCAATTTTAACACCCGTATTTATTATTTTGGGTGCCATTTGTTGCGTATATCGAACAATGGTACAAATAACGCTTTGGATCAAGCATGGAGACAAATTCAGAGGATTGCTGCCTGGACCGGACGTTTTATGGACCTTGGAGGACGATTCAAGCCCCATCATAAACGTCCTGCTCGTCGTGAAGCACGACACCAACGAAAAATTCAATGAAACCACCATGAAACGACTGAAACACATCATAATGCAGCCCTCCATGTGGAAGATGCGTTGTCGATTGGATTTTTTCGCTGGCTACAGCTATCTGCTACGTGACAACGCTGAATTACCGCTCAAACAACTGGATAGAGCGTCATTCGAGCACCACGACGACCTGCAAACGACATTAAGCACCCTCTCGACGCGCAGCATCGATTCCAGCCGTCTCTGGGAAGCGTACATCGCCTCCGACGAAATTTCCTGGGGCACGAAACGCAAGTGCTACCCTTTGATCGTGCGCTTCCATCACAGTCTCGGTGACGGACTAGCGCTCCTTCAACTGCTGCAAAAATGCTTCTCCAATGACGATCAAAGCCAGCTGCATGACACTCGACGATTTCAAAATGACGAGGATGACCTGGTTCATGCGATGATAAGGATTTCGATTCGCATCATGCATTTCTTCGTTGTTTGCTGCCATATGCCGAAAGTCCTGTTGGAAATTCTGGCGCGCGTGCCGGATTCGAACTGCATGCACGATCTGCGTCGCAATTTGTCGCTTGGGGGCGAGAAAATTGTCGCGTGGAAAGTGGAAAATGGGTACAAGTACGTGCAGAGGGTGAAAGCCATAAAGAGGCGGTTTCCTGGCACGGGATTTTTCGATGTTTTGGCAGCTGGTGTTGGATATTCTCTGGAGAGATGCTTCAAGCTAAAAGTATGCAATTATGAGTTGTTATATTTGAGCACGTTTTAATGCGGAATTTTGTTTTGCTTTTTGATTGCAGGGAAATGGAAAATGCGACAGCGTTAGCGTCGTGGTACCAGCCATTACACATGAACGACAATTCATTAGTATGGATGCAAACGGGAGTTTTGAGTTGACAAATCGGTTTACAATTGGAGTCCTTGATTTACCCGTGTTCGTGACGCATTGCGGTTTTGGGGATAGGGTATTTTCGGGGAGATGTGCACTGACCACAAAACGACTTTTTGATTTGAGGACCAGTTATGAATTTCAGGTAGAATATCAAATTGACCCAATTTCCAATGAAAATATCCCAGCAATTTCCCAGTTATCACCTATTAATTGTTTCATTATCTACTAAATTATTTGATTTTGTTTTAGTTTAATTACTGGCTATTGAATATTGCAATGGGAATAATCCCACAACAAATTCTCGGACCAATCCTGAAAAACTCGCTGAATATTAGCACTTTGATTATCAGCAATTTACCAGGACCACGACGCATCTACCTAAATAAAGATGCATCCAGCTCAATTGAAGATATTGTTTTCTGGATTCCACAGCGAGGACATTCAGGTTTGTATTTTCCATTATGTTTGCACACAACGACCATAAATTCGCAGTCCTGAAAAGTTCAAGGTCAATGTAAGTTATCACCAATGATAGATGTTGTTTACCTGAACTTTTACGGATTAGTTGAGAAAGTTTCAATGTAAATAATCCTGATTGAATTCCTATGGTTTCTTTATTGACTAAATCCCATTTTAGGAGTAAGCATTTCGGTGTTTACCTACGAAGGTCGCTTTCAACTTGGGATATCTATTGATAAAACCTATAATATTAGCTTTAAAGAGGCTGAAATGATACTGGAACATGTCTTCGACTACATCGATAATTTATATGACGAATTAGCAACGTAAACAACGATCAATCAACTTTTTTTATAGTTTTTCACAGATTTAAAATAATTAAAGGTGGTTCATGGGGCAATCATTGTCCACAAATTAGGTATTAAAGCTTACATTTTATAAATTACAACTTAATTAATTAATTGTACATTTCAGACTGGGATTACTGTATCATCAAACTCCACTTGCAGTACAAAAATTCAAATTCTCTGAAATTTGTACATAGAAGCCTTAATGACTTGGAAAAAGTGAAGTTGTTAACAACTCATTAATTAGAAGCTGAAAGCCTCAAGTTTTATGAGTGTTTTTCCTTGTTTTGCTGTCCAATGGAGTTTCCTTCTGACTGTGAGTCCAATTTTGCTTTTTCCTGGCCTGATGCAATGTTCATCATCCCAGCAAGAATAAGAGCGGTACCAATTGGCCATAAATAACCGACTTGCTCATCAAAAAGTACCCATCCAACTATTGTCTGAAAAATATCATTCATAAAATTGTGATGATAGTTCATAAAAGTTAGAAAGAAATTACTGAGAGGCCATAATTGGAGGCAGCACTTAAAATAGTTGGTGTCAGAGACGACTTGGACGTTTGGAGGGCTTTCACGAAGAACGTCCACATGAAGGCATTACAGAGGATCATCAATGCGAAGAAAACTAATCTAATTACGAAGTCGTCCTGGAATTTGCATAATTAGATTTGTAAAGATACTATAATAGTTGAAATTGGATGCACCTGCCATTGCTGCAACCCACTCAGCTTGCCGAACACGCTGGCTGCAGACGCCAAGGCGCCAGAAACGACCGCAAAATGTTGTTTTGGAAATCCTGAATTCATGTTGTCCGTGTTACCATGGAACATTCACTAAAACAAAACGAAATCCTTCAATGAATGCAATCAATTATAGATTAATGCTTTTAGGTTAATCACTGCACGGTATTCAAGCAAGGCACGAAGTTGTATTTGTTGTTACAACGTCTAAAACACTGGAAATACCTGAAACAACACGGACGAAAATTGTTATCGTATCGGCACACATTGGAAGCGCGTCAGCAAACGTGCACCAGCTGATTCACCGAACGTGGAGACGATCGACAACGAGCGAAACACGCGACGTCTGCGTCGGCGTATCGCGCGACGAGTTTTTGAATCCGTCTGGGCGCTCTTTCCACCAAGAAGCGCATGCAGGAAGCGTGCAGTCTCGGCGCGCAGTTCGAATTGGAGCGGCTGACGAGCCGGCAACGACCCAGCACACGTGATAGAGACGTGGTGGACGAGGCCCCCCGAGAGCGTGAACAATACGCGGATGGCACGTTGTCACACGGCGGTCTCGCCACGTCGCCGAACGGCACCGTGCCGCTTCACGTAGCACGCGTTTTTGTTCCCTACCTGGCGTACCTGGCGCTCGACCGGCACCGACGACGACGGGCCCTCTGCGTGCGCGCCTCCCAGCTTTTTAACGGTTCCGACCGACCCAACAGCGCGCCCATAGTCGTAGTCCGTAGTAAGCGCGCTCGGGACGTGTTGGCGCACATCGGCTCGGCCTCCTGGTGAATGGCAGCAGCCGGCGCGAACAGGTAAATCAAGTTTGAGCCCGCCGCGCTGCACGCGGTGAATCGAGGCTGCGATGCGAATTAATACGGCGGAACGCCAGCCGACTCACCGTCGTTGAAGAAGTGCGGCGAAGAAGAGAGCGAGCGAACGCACGAATGAATGCCCGCGCCGAGGAGGAATGACGGCGACGTAGTGCGCGGCTGGTGCGGCCTTTCATCCAGCTCTTCAGTCGTTCGTCTGGTGTTGCGTGGCGTTGCGCGTCCGGTGCGCGCTTCTTGTGAGCGCTGCACAATTGCACGGCAATGAAATAGTCCACAGCGAGTTCGCATTCGGACCTCCAAGTCGCGTGTGTGTTGCAACAATCGTCCGGGTCGTTCGCGAACGAGCGGAGAGAATGTGAAATGCACTCGAGCCTATCCGGACACCGTTCGCTTCAGACGCGAATTCTGCATGTTCTCCAGCTCTAACAACGGACGATAAGTACGCACAAGCAAGGAATTGGCATGGATTATTTGTTGTTGCGAGGAGTTGAGAAACAAACGAGTTGTCAACCTTGTTTCTAGCACTGCAGCGAGCACTAGATTTTGTTGGGGATTGTGCGCGGCTGTGTTTGTTAAACTTGTGACCGCTACATCTTCCTCACCATCTTCATCACCAGCAGCAGCAGCAGTAGTTTCTTCCGTGTGCGACGTCGTCGTCGGAGCTGCTGCAAGCAACGTTTATCCTCTCTATTGATACGTAATGTGAACGAGTGGAATTTGTACAAAAATGCGGTTAACCTGCTTGGAAAGGTGAGAGTCGAAGCTTCCATGGCTTCATTCTTCTTCTTCTTCTTGTCTGTACGCGATGGTGGAAGATGTGTGTTTAGGTCGCTGATTCGGTATCTCAAGAGCATACCTTGGGTATTTTATTACAGGAAGCGGAAATGCCACCTCAAATACATTCGTGCGGTATTTTTTAATTTAATTTGAATTTTAGGTTTAACGGATATATTTGTTATTACCGAACCACCCTAGTGGAAAAAACTAAGAATTCTACATCTTTTAAAATTGGAATTCTGAAAATACAAAATGAAGAGCAAATGTAATTCAGATTAAATGTGACGTTATCAGGATTACAATTTATAGATTTGATACTCTATTTCATTGAAATATCCGAATTACATTACTTTTCGGAAATTTAATTGAAGCTTTTCCATTGGAAAAGCTATGATGAAGATATTTTCAACAAAAACCTAGTACAAAATGCGATGAACACATTCTATGGACTAATTACAATACGGATCAGCCACTAATTAACATAAAAACGATCAGTAAACTTCTAGAACACCAAAACTTTTCGATGATGAAACAATCTGTAAATCCATCGATTAGGAATAATGCAAGGTCTTAAATACATGAAAAGTTTTTCAATTACAAAATTGTGGAGCATCTCAAAATATTCCAGGAACTTCCATTCATTAACATCCAGAGCAGCTGCAAGAAAACAATGACCTACAAAACGAGAGGCGAGTTGTGAACGAAATTCAATGCAAATGGATTAGAGATTAGAGAAAACAAGCACTAAGAATCCAGACCGTTGACAGAGATCATTTGAAGTGTGGTTACCATCTTAAGTGAGGAATCTCTTAAGTCGAGTGAATGGACCGTTAGCATTTATGACAAGGACCATTATTGAAATGGCGTTCGAAAACGGGCTTCTGGTAAATCTTCTTAAAACGAATGGCACACTCAACTCGATGCAACGAGTGCAATTAGTACTTCTTTATTTTCTAATTGAACATTATTTGCATCTGTTTTTAGCGACCCACATGTTAATTTATAAGTTTTTCTTGAGATGAATTCGTTGAATTTCAGAATACATCAAGGAGAAACAAAAGAAAGAAGAATTGAATTGAAACAATGAATCCAAGCTGGAAACTCATAAGTAACTTCCGTTTTATTTTAGTAAGAAATAGTTGAGTATATTTTTAACTTCCTTCCGCATGACATAATTAGGCGTAAAAGGATGCTAGATATTAGCACGAACATCGTGTTCAACGGTCGGCTCGATATGGTCAGCTGTTGGCTGTTTGTTGGCTGGTATCTACGTCATTATTCAAATTACCATGCAAATATGGGGTTCACGTGGAAATTCATCGGTGAAAACGCGATCGCTCGTCTTTTGTGCGCTCACCGAGCGTGACATATTAGTTCGGCGATGGCGCTGATTGGATTCGAGCTGCGAGTGGAACTAATAATGAAGACGCAGATGAGGAAATGCGGAAACTCCGTGTTAGATATTGTATTTTCAATGAGGAGTCGTTAAAACGGAAGAATTCAATGTTGCTTGTTTCACAGATTCATTTCTTGTACTATTTTTTGTTGGAAAATTATTGATGTATACTTATGAGTAAGAATCTTGTAAATTTCAACCTTTGAGAAAGTTGTAATTTTGTGTTCGAACTGCTTGGATCTAGTTATTCAAGTGGTAAATTGGGAAAACTTGGTGGAGTTTTGTGTGAAGAAAAGTTTACAAGTATTGAGCAGACTGAAAAGTTACAAATACATGAGTTACGTGACATTGCGAAACTAAGAACGTTAAGACTTGTATTTATTTAATAAGCAACTTCTTTCAAATCTGCAATCTGACTTGAAAAACCATCTATTTTAAGATGTTCTTCTATTAACAGCTGTAAAATATCATTTTTAGATATTAAATCCGTAGAATTCCTTTTAAAAATCAAAATTCTTTCTTTTGAATGTTTGTTATTATCGTATTAATTAATTTTCAAAAATGTTTATTGATAAAAGTTATATTGAAAGTATTTTTACGGACACATTGTATATTTGCAGTTTTTCAGCTGATTTTTGACGTAAGCGCCATCTACAAAACACTTTCAATGAAAATTTTCCATAAACAATTTTAAAGAAAAACACTTTTCCTGCTGTTTTTTTTAATAAATGATGCTCCACTTCGTTATCAGCTCCTTTATTCAAATATCAAAAAACGTCATCCATTAAAGAAAACATTTTCAGTCCAATCATAACGCTAGTAATGAAAACAAAGAAATGATGAAGAAAATTCCTTGTTATTTATATAACTTCCACTGTAAACAACCCCAAGTTGCAAACATTTAATGATCTGAAGAACTGATTCCATCAACTTGTTCGGATTATTAAGTAGGATTTGCATTTCTAACTTTAAATTGCATATTTTTGCCTTTTTCTTCATTTATTCATTTTGAGTGTATTCTTCTTTCCTCTTCTTTCTTATTTGCTTATTAGATTAGTACTAATGCAAGGATTCATTCATTCATTCGTTCGTTTGTGGTGCACGCAATGAATTTTAAATTTGCAAAATGAAAACAATATACAGTGTGTTCACAGAATTATCTTCATATTCATTTCCGTCAATTTGTAATAACTGTAAGATATAAATATTGACATCAAATTTGAATTTATAAAAAAATATATAAACCTTTGCTAAAAAGGTAAATATAATTAAAAACACGCTAATTATTGGCAATAATTTGCATACTTATGTTGCCTATACATAGAAATTTATAATTTAAGCGTTAATGAATCATGTTTATTTATAAGTGATGTGCATTTTCGTTCATGCATTTTATTCGTGAATAATTTTATAAATTACTTCATTTTTATCTTCCAATCATATTTCGATTATATCATAAAAGTTGAATTACAAATATCAGACTTGAAATTATAAAATTTCTAATGAACAAAAAGTGTAAAAAACAGATTTTTCTTGCAGACACAAATAATTATCAGCGATTATTCACTCTTCCAGAAAAACCTGTAATGAATGGGTTAACTCGAAGGGAAATTACATCAGCTGTTCATTTCGCCAGAGTAAAAACTCTAATCCTTTCAAACCAACACGTAAAAGAAAGGAAACAAACCCGTTGTACTCGTTTACGTTGTTGTAAGAAGCACCAACTCCTTTTTCTCCTTATCCTGTTTCTGCAATACTTTCAGGAGGTACTGCGAAAACATTTTAAGACAATACATCTTCTTTGCCATTTTGTTACCTTTCGTACTTCATGCTGATAAGAGTAATACACGGATTTTGTGTAATTTTTCATGCGAGGTATTTTCATTTTGGGGAAAATATGTGTGTCATTTATAAAAATCAAATTTAGAGGAAATCTAATGAGCTGGAACTTGCAGGAAAATTCTTGTTGTTGTCTTCATGGAATAAGATCAAGAAAATTGGACTGAAAAATATCTGTGGTTATGATGATGATGATGAATGTCTTGATGATTTTCGACATGAAAATGACAACAAATAATATTTTTGAAGACTTCTAGCTTTTATATTCTTTTGTTGCTAATGGAAGTGTCATTTTGATCTGTGAAATGATGGAGTGAATGGAATAAAGATTTGCATCGTTTTAGGGATGAATCTGGAACTTTTTGACTTGTCGTCAACTTTATGTCATTTATTTGATAAGACAAAATCTTTCTTTCATTTAATTCTTATTCAAACAAAGAAACAAAAATTAAATTCGCATGTAAATAATTATTGTTATTTGTTTGTTAAAAATGGTGTTATATTTGGATAAAAATTCAATTTGAAACCTTGAGATAAAAATGAAGATCCGGGATCATTTAAACTTTCATGATAACTTTCCAATGCATTTTTTATTTATATTGCTCATTATCTGCAAATTTGCATTTTATCATTTTGATACATTCTCATCCATTAATCAAAAATTCCTCGCACTTTTTCCCAGTAATATAAATATTAAATTAAAGTTTCATAAAGGAAAAGTTTCCCTCATTTGCAAAACTTGTTGATTCTTCCAGTAGCAAACTTTCTTGCATCTGTCACCTGCTAATTCTGATTGATAAATGTTATGTGTACATAGGACATGAAACTATACGAATAATTGCAATTATATTGCATATGATTGGATGGCGTGCAGTAAATCATATTGGGTTGCATTAGTTAATTGATTTCGAAAGTTTCCTCGTTGGTATTTTTTTCGCTAATTAATGACTCAAGCAATTTACATTCGTTTATGAGCACTTTTAAGCAATCGTTTATTATTGCATTCATTTCGTAGTTGATTACGAGTGCTGACTGTCAATTGAATTGCTAAAAAAGCGCTTATTATTTGTAATTATGCATAAAGATTTTTAGTTGTGATTGTTATTTTATAAACAATTTATTATCTTCAGAAATTTATCAGATTTTGTTGGTTCAATGAGATTGCTGATAAAATTAATAATAATTTCCAACTGGCAAAATTATACGCTTATACTTTCATAATTAATAATATTAATTCTTTGTTTGTTTTAGAAGTCTTTAAAACAAGGAAAGATATATGTATTAATTTGACAATTAATTACAAATCTAAAATTAGGAAAAATGCAAAATTTTGCAGTAATTAAGAAATGTAATGAAGTTTACAATGCAATTTTTGTTTGTTGTTAATTTAATAGTTGATGAATTGAAAAAATACCACATAATGATAAGAAATGATTCAATTAATTCTGATTTTGAGATATTGATCGTTTAAAATAATGTCTTTATTCTCATTCTGAATTTCTCAATCAATCGATACCGGAACCGGAAATGCCATTCCCAAAGATCTTAAGCAAGTTATGAATAGCGTAGATAACGAAGAAAGTTAATAAAAACTTCGATTAAAAGTTGGATATTTCAATTGATATGGATTGAATGTGATTGGTTTCCAATTAATTGAGCAAATAAATCGTGAATCTGTCATTAAAAAGTTTCTTGGCGATAAAATTAGAAAATAAATGTCATCATTTTCCATTGAGATAGTATTACAATTTTAATTGAGGAATTTGCTGTTTTAATTAATCGTGATGTTCTCGACGAAATTATGTTTTCAAATTTAATTTATTTGTATTTTGCAATCAAACGCTTTTATAATTATGTAATGTCATTGTAAATATTTTGAAAATTAGTTTTTGAATTATATCAGTAAAAAGAAAACTCAAATGAATTGAAAATTGAAATAAATTTTCAGATATATATTTTGCAATATCAGCATTACCTTTTTAATTCATTTTTATAAAAATTCATGTCCATGCATAAATTAATTTTGTAAAAGTTCAATTATTGATATCAAAAAGCTTATAAAATGTGTGTACGAAAATATATAAAATTTGGCAAATATTTAATGCTGAAATTGCAAATTCGTTGGTGAACGTGACAAAACAGCAAATTCCACAAAAGTCAACATCGTTACAAGCTACTAAAATATTCGAGATATTTGATAAATGTATTATTATGATAATGATGACGATAATAATGATAAATTAATGATAATGACATTTATCCTTCTGTTTCTACTTTTCATTATTGCAAACAAAATTAATGATATTATTTAATTGGACAACTGACAAAAATGAATAATTTTATTTCACGTGTGATTTAAAAAAATGATAAAACGTTAAATAAATAGCTGGTTATTATCCTTACAAATATTTATGTTTTGTCAGATATAACAATGAATTTCGGACGAAATTTGATGATTTACATGTTCATAAAAAATATTATGGTAATAATTTTGAAATTTTTTACTTCTAGAAATATTCCACCACTAAAGAGTGTAATAATTTATAATTTTGCATTCTCACTTTTTAAATATAATCTATTATAATTTTAGTACAATTTTGTAAAATTAATTTCACCTATATCGAATTAGTACACAAAAATAAAAAGATAAATGACATTTTACCTTTAAAAGCGACATGCAGAAATAGGAGATATCCTGGTTTCAATTTGGATTGTTAATTAAAAATTTGCATATTGAGGAATTACACCACCTACATTGCACTTCCTTTCTAAGTCTTGCTGGCTTGCACACTACATCTTCAATCTCTCTTTCTCTCTCTCTCCCTTCATCTATTTATGCATTCTATTCTATTCTATTCTATTCTAGTATTAGTCGATAGTGAATATTAGTTACCCAAATCGAATCGAATCGAATCGAACTGAATTGCAGCGAAGCGAGCAGATTAACTCTAAGAAACACATGGAAATGTAACATGGATACTTTTGCAACTTGTATACTAAATGCATGTAGACAGACTAACTAGTTAACAAGACTATATGCATGTTATGTACTATGAGTATGAGTATGTATTATAAGTTAAAGTAGGTGCAGCAAAAACAACTGGCGTAACCAACAACTTCTCGTCGAATAAATCACCATAAAAGTTAATCTTCATCCTGTGAGTTTGTATTTTCTTTGTTTGGTGTTTTGTTTTGCGGATAAAAGTTGAAATATTTTCAATTTCCCGTTAGTATTATATTAATAAAATTCTGTATGATATGGTTCTATATGGTTGTTATGCAATTTCCCGGAAGTATGCTTCAATGATTTTTAAAAGGCTGCAAAAATTTGGACCAATCAACACTATAATTTTGTATTCAAATTGTGAACACGTAAACGACATTTTTTGGAGAAAAATGTTCCAAAAATTAATGAAAGTTTAAAATTGTGACTAGAAGTTCTAATTAATAATTTTTTTGTTGTCTCACTCGTCTTTGTGTCAATCCAAGTAAAACTGTATATTAACAAAATAAATGTTAGTAATAATTCAAAAATGTTTGAATATTAAAAAAATGAACAAAAATCAATTTAAACTGTCTTTAATTTTGTTTATAATGATATTTCTCACGGTAGTATAAGCTACATTTTATCTCACTGAAAAAGATTTTACATTAGGAATTTTAAGAAGTCACAAAATTGTGACTAATATTTCTGATGTGTAATTTAATAAGAAATTTTATTATTATATATCATCAAATTACATTTGATTTGATTTTTAAATATATGTAACCATAGTAACTAGCAGTTTATGTCACGAGTTGTCATTCATTTTAGTCACATGTGAAATAAAAGTATTATTTCTTCACATATCAAAAAAAAATTCTTGACTTATGTGTGAATAATATTCAGTTTTAGTCACTGATAACAAAGTTGCAAAATTGCAATTTTAAAAGAAATAACACTTATCTTATATCTTCTGATGTTATATTTTTCTTCTCTTAATAATAAAAGAAATTCACAACTTTTATCTTATAATGAATAACTTTAACTATATTGCAAAATTTATTGATCAATAGATCTATCAATTAATAATTTTCTTCTTTTCTTATTTTTTCATTTTTACCAAAAATTAAAAGTTATCGTGTCCTACAGAATGTTTGAAAATTCCACAATTTTTGTTTTTATTTTTTAGATGAATTGTAGTTTCATTTTAGTCACATGTGAAATAATAGAATTATTTCTTTACTTAACGTTATCTTATAATCACTTTTAATCACTGATAACAAAGTTAAAACATTATTGATCAAGAGATTTATCAATGCATAATTTTTTCCTTTTTTTCCATTCTTATCAACAATTAAAAGTTATCTTATCATACAGTATGTTTGAAAACCCCAAAATTTTGTTTCCAATTTTTCGATGAAATGTAGTTTTATCAAAATTTTGTTTGGTCCTATGTAAAGTTAATGAGTTGAACCGAAAATGTTCGTGTGCAACGGACATTTTAAACGCTTCTTCTTTCGTTGTTGCTGGTCGCGTTCATCACGGATGGCTGTGTTTCGGGGTTAGTTGAATCGTAAAAATTGATTGCACGTTTTTCCACAATATACCGACATACACGAACGCACCAAATTGCATCGCGTTCTTGTATTGTAAATACTGTTGTTGCTGATGATGTATGATGAACTCGTATGTTATTACTATTTTCCTGGCCTGGCATTCGTTGCCATTTATTGGCCTACATGCACTTGTGGGCACTGTAATTTGTTCAACAACAATCCTCCGAATGGATTATCGACTGCATGCACGGAAGATACAGTTTTATCCAATGTGCAAATATTATCTATCCTTATATCAATCCAAATTTCTATACTAACAAAATAAATTTTATGAATAACTCCAAAATATTTGTATATTAAAAAATAAAAAAGTCTATTTAAATTCCCTTTAACTTTGTTTATAAAGACATTTCTCACGTTTGAATAAACTACATTTTACCTCCCTAGAGAAGATTTTACAATAGGATTTTTCAAAGTTACAAAATCCAAAATTGATACCAATATTTCTGATGTTAATTTGATATCAAATATTACTGTTATTATTATTATTATATCATCAATAGTTCATTTGATTTCAGTCTTAAATTTAGTCATATGTGAAATATAAATAAAAGTATATTTTAAGTAAATTTTAAGTAAATTTGGATAAAAGAATATTTTTTCACTTATCAAAAAAATGTCATTAACATATCTCAGAAAACAAATTTAAAAATTTGCAAAAATACATTAATCAATTGATCTACCAATCGATAATTTTCTTTTTATCTTTTTTTTTCTTCGTCGTTCTATAAAATTAAAATTAAAATTATTTTATGTCATCTCTTCAATTCAGAGGTTACCATTCAATGTTCAAAATGTACTTTGCTCTTGTTTGGAAATGGTATCAAAAGAATTCTTGATGCAGGCACTCCACAGAAGTCATTCAAAAGCCCAATCGATTCTTCCGGGTATGAATTTTCCATCATGGTGGCTTTTATAGGGATTCCTTTGAGGAATTGTTATTAATAATTCGCGAGCTTCCATGGAGAATGATTTATTATTAAATAACGTTGTTATATCGCAAGAAAGAGCAACTTTCAAGTATTTTAATTAAAATTTTCGAGGGATTTTCATTAGATGTTATTATGAATAATTTTTCCTGAAATAATGAGAGAAAATGAGTATAATTTCTTAATAAATTTTGAGATTTTTATTAGACAAATTGATGAGAGGATTTATTGAAAAATTATTGATTAAATCATAAATATTTTGTAATTTATAGTGAATTTATAATGATTCTGGAAATTGGACATTTTTGGTATAGTTAAAAAAAGCAATTTGATAATCTTTTAAATAAATTTATTATTTTTTGTAGTCAAGTTATAGAGCATGAAATCGAAAATGATATTAGAAAATTGTCAAACAATAATTTCAAAAATTCGTTTTAAAAGTTTAAAATTTCCAAAAGTATTTCTTGTTTTGTAAAATTTAAGTTGTATGTTATAACTACAAACTAGAAAATTTGAAAAACCAAAACATGAACAAACAAGATACTAAACTGAGACCAATAACAATATGACAATAAAAATTGTCTATGAATTTGTTGAAGCTTGTTTTTTTCTAGTTTTAATTATTTACATATTTGAAAAGTAACTCACGTATTATACATACTTTTACTATTTGTACACATCGCATAAATTACTCGTCAACAACATTCCAGAAATAATAATAATACTTTACTGTTAGGTGTTACAATTTTTACACAAAGAGTATCAAAATGACCTCCAGAAACAAAATACTTCACAAATTCCTTTTTTCGCATGAATTATAATTTATGGGTCTATATAAAATCATATAATAAAAAAAGTAATGAAATGTGGGTGTTAAATTACGTTTCCCCTTGAAAATTTTACTTGTTATCACATTTCTGCTGACATAAACCTTTGTCATATGCATACATATTTAGATAACATAAGTTAAATACAACTGAATGATAATAAAAAAGCGAAATATATAAATAAATAAAAAAGTAAATGTATATAATGATGAGATTTTTTTACTTGTTATTACATTTTAAATGTTTTTGAGGTTAACAGAAATATAAGTAAAATATATATGATATGATAAGATAATGATGATATAACAGATTTTCAAGCATTTGTATGATTCTTGAAATGATAAATTGCCTCAAATGATGTAATTGCTTAATTATTCGTTGTCAGACTCGTTAATAACAAATCCTCCTGATATTTGTAATTGTTGTTAATTTAAGTAGACTTATATTGAAATGGATATACATGATACTTTTTTTAAGTATCACTTGATAAATTTGTTACATACATTTATTGAATTTATTGCATTGTTGTTAAGTGATATTTCAGATTCAATGAAATTGTACAATTTCATGTATTACTTTTATTAATAACTTATGTTTGAAAATTATTCTGTTTGAAGTTTATTGTTTGATTAATTTGTTTATTAAATGAAATCTAAATTACAAATAAATTTGATTATACTTCCAAATTGTCTTTTAATCAGATTAAAGTTGGTAAATTATATTATTTTCCAATTATTATTATATGAATGTATAAACTTGAAATAAAAAGAATTTTTTATGTATTTTAAAAAATTTGAAGATTATATGATGATTATTTAATAGTTCTTATCAAAAATATAATTTTGGTAACCAAAAAATCTTAAAATTAGTTATTTTTTAGTTATTACAATTTTGAATTCATTTTGTTAAACAAAAATTCATTAAAAGTAGTGTACATTCATAAAATATTCTTGATATGCTGTTTTGATAAAATTATCAGATGGATTCGTCCGTTAATTAACACAGATTAATTATTATATAAATAATAATGAATCAACAGGTTTTTAAGTATTTAATTTTAATTTTAATGTGGCTTCAGACAAAGCATTATTATATGTTATGTTAATTGTAATTATGAACTCACTGTATATTTATCTATAAAATTTGATTCTGTGATAACAGAATATACGTCTATAATTGAATTTCACTATAAGAACAATAAATCCTTAGAAAAATACCAACCTTTAGATTTTCCAACTTGAGTGATCATAACCAACAAAAAACTTGCAAAAAATACAATGCATCTTTATGCAATTTTCCTACATTTTATCTATAAAATTCATCATCATTTATCGATCAGTAATTACTGACCTGATAACCCAGTAAATATCACAACCAATTATCATGTATCACACGTAAAATATCATTAAAAAACTTTATTTAAACTTAAACTTATTTAAACCATGTGAATAAAAATAGTTTATTCATTCGTGTACGAGTGCACAATGCAAAACGAACATGCAATTATCGCGTACATTTATTAAACAACACACATTTTACCATTTTAACAACACGAGTACATCGACACAGATATCCTCAAGCAATCATTGCAATGATTGCATTCGAGTGAACGCATTTGCGAATAATAATCCTTTCCAATCGATGCAATTCTGGATCGAAGTCGCGAGCGATTTATTGTTGCTCGCACGTGATATCTTCAGAAGCATTCGCAGCTGCTCCACAAAAGATACGCGTTTCAATTAAACATTTATGCGCATAGTGGTTATTGATTATGGACGGTTAGTTAACGATTATGCACTCAATTTGAGAATTGCTTGTTGTTTTTTCTTGCTGTAATCGTAGACTCTGCGCTCGGCATAGTTTTGCGCGAATATTAATTAAACATTTTGCGTATGAATTGGACTAGAACGTTCTTAATTAAGTGGTTAATTAATCAATTAATGTATTGTTGTTTTGGTTCAATTTTTTCCACGATGGGGGGGTTATTAGTTGGGTGTTTTACTCTATTTCTTTTTGGGAGGTGATTCTTCAATTTCAAATTTGTTATTAAGGGATATTTGGAAATTTTGGAAGGTTGATAATTTGCACATGCAGTATTAGAAATCGAAATTTTATTTTTAATTAATTAAATTCTCTTAAATTTAACTTTGCAGTTAGAAAAAATGAAAATTACCAAATAATTTTCTAGATATACTCATGAAGAAAGATATTTTTAGACTTTAAAATATAATTTTTATAGAAAAGCAACATTTATTAAAAAAACTAATAAGAAACTTATATTTCAAATTAAATAAACACAACAATACTACCTTCCAAAATTAAATGGCATATGGTTTTTTAATATCCTTTTCGAAAATACATTTAAAACAAAAAATTAAGATATCATTAAAAAACCGTTTCAAAGAATTATAACAAAACAAAAGTATAACAAAAATGTAGAAACAATTAGATTTTAATAATATTTTTTGATCATATGAACAAAATCATGAAACATTCAGAATTGTCAAATCAATGGATTACAAAAATTTAATTATGTAATTATTTATTTCTGATCACATTGCAATTTTTTGAAAAAAAAAATCTAATTTGGATAAATTTTACCATAGAAGATTCAAGGAATTTTTAGTAAATAATTTTCTTTTTAAAATATCTTATTATTAGTAGTTTGATAGAAAGTTCAAACATCCTTTCAAGATTGTTTTTTTAGGGAATTATAATAAAAAGATCCAAAAATTATCAGACATTCCAAGAAAGTTTAGGATAATGTCTGAAGTTTCTCATGTTTAAAAATTGATGAAACTCTTGAAAATCTATCAACAAATAAACAGAAAACAGCATTAAAGATGGTCGCAATAATGGATCATAAAGTTTCCATCCTAGAATTTTTTTTCAATTTGATCCTGGCATAAAATATTCATCGACTGGAAAATACATGGAAAGATCATGACATAAAGATCTCATCCAAAGATTTAACCAAAGAAAAAAAGTACTAACATTTTATTTGGGAACTGAACCCAAAATAGGTTTTCATTTTATCCTTAAGGTTCAGAATTGTCATCCTGTTTATATTTACAATCCTTTTTGAATAAATAAAACAAAAATTTTGATTTTCACATACAGTATAAAATAATATCAGATACCGAACCATTTTTTTGAGAATTTGTTTCTAGATTTCTGCTCTATAGAAGTTAAACTAAAAATTGGCGAAACATCTTTTATTAAAATTCATTTTATGAAACTATTAAATTATTTTAAAATATTGCTCATGAAATATGCAAAATCTATTTTTGGATTTAATTATACTTCTTTGAAACCAATGATCAACAATCTTTGTAGAATGGCAAAATAGCAAATTTAGCAAATCGTTTGGTATTAATCATTGCATTTCATGAAATCATCTGCTATTTTTAATAATGATGGATTGTTATTTTAAATCAATCTTAATTTATAAATCAAGGATGTTAATTTGATATGCTATCAATCAATCAATAAAAAAATCTAGTTTCACAAAAATTCCATGTCAAGCTAATAATTTTTCTGAAATAAGGGATTGACACATTTTTTTTTTTTCAAGATATTGATGATCTATTATTAAAAATTGTTAAAATTCATTGATTTAAATTCCAAACATCCATCATTGACAAAATCCTTTTTCTAGAAAATATATGAAAGTGAGCACTAAATGCACCTTATCTGAAAAAGCGCATATTTCATACCGCCTTATAAAATAGTATAAACCGATCTGATGGAAAACATAATCTAAGCGATTTTGCATGTAACTGCAGCTTACAACCAGGTTTTATAAACTGCCTGGAACTGGTTTGGATATTTCGTTTCGTCTAGGCTTCAACATGCCATTTATCATGTTTAGGATCTCTCCAGCTCTTTCTTGCTTACTTTAGGTGCAAAATTCGCACACACTAATATATGTATATATCTATATTGGTGTTGGTTTGGTTGGTTCGAGAGAGGTAGGATAAGGGATAAGGCGGAGGATTGCTATGAAACGAATTACCCACTCATGCGAAAATCGAAATGGGCTTTCGAATATATTTCACTCGATATCCGCACATTTCACTGCAAAACCAACACATGTTTGATGGATGTGTATACGTGATGCATACAACAACGATTGGTTTATTTATTGTAAAAAAATGGTTCAATCATAGTTGTCCTCCATATTTGATTTGTTTTTTAATTGCGAATTTTTAATCGGTTGAAATTTCTGTATAGAAGATTTTAGCAGATAACGTTTTTAAAATTGCAATTTTTTCTTACATTAGGCTTTATTTTAATTATTATTTATGAGGTAGTTACATATATTTTTTTTCTAAAGATTAATGTCTTTTAGATATCCTAGAATCGATCATATTGATTATTGCATGAAGATCTAAACTCTGCAATATTTTCTGATCTATATTTGTGATTCTCAATTATTATTGAAATATTGTTGCATTTTTGAAAGTAATGTTCATATTTTCTAGTAAATTATCTCTGATTAAATTAATAATTATGAAATTACGATTGGAAATTCTAAATAATCCAAATAATTATACATTATGAACTAAATCTGTATTGTAAATGTAATTTTATGGTAATTCATATTCATGATCAACATATTACTATATTAAAATATATTTATCATATAAATAAATGGTTTATAATGTCAGGTAATATTAATCAAATTTGCAAACAATTTACGAATAATATTTGACATTTGCAGATTTGCTTGCGAATATTTAGTTTCGACATTGATTTGAGCAATAATAGAAGATTCAAATATACAATATGGAATAATGTATTAGCTAAATTTATAGAAATAATTACATTTGAGTTTAAACAGAAGAAATAAATTTCCTGACAATAAAATTTAATGAGAGAAATCCCGAAGATTATTATTTAGGAATTTAATCAATGAAATCAATTAATAAATCAAAATCAAGGAATTAAATGGTTGAATAGTATCAAAGTTTACGAAATTTTTGTTACATTTTACACAAATGTTATATAATTTTATATCTTAACAGGAAAGAGTTGAAAAAATATTTCAGGAAACTCCAAAATTATCACCAGAAAATTGCCAAAATTTTATTTGTCCTAAATCCTAAGTACTATAATTTTTTGTAACCATAGTATTCAGCTATTGCAAAATTTGTCATCCATTTTAATCACAAGTGAAATATAAGTTATTACTTACTCTTACAGTAAAATTGTTTATATTTAGTTATTATTCAGTTTTGGTTACTAATAACACACATAGATAACATAAACATTTCATACCTGATAAAAATAAGTTTATTGAATATTTATTTTAATAATTTCAATTCGAGGATTAAATCGACCTTTTTTTGCAATTCTGTTGATGAATAAGTTATATAAAAACTTACAGAAAATACAATTTTTTGGTAATATTTATTATGCATTACATTTTAATGGTTTGTTTCATTAATAAAAGTTCCAATTATTTTTTAAATAATGAAATGTAATCAATTTAAATTTAAACTTATATGAAAAATAGCAATATGTCAAAATCATTACTAGAATTAATGAATTTCACCATTAACAATGAACAATTGCTCGTTACTGCACAAATTGGATTCATTTTAAATTTCAAAATAAATAATTAACGACCTAGTTGACAAATATATTTAAAATAAATTCCAAGAACTTTTTCAATATCATTAAAATCATCATTTCACGTTAGATAATAAATGTGAATACAAAAATTATAATTTTTGCCCCTTTTTCATAATTTCTTCAGTGATTTATTAGAGATTTTGAATGGTTTAGGTTGTAAATTTTATTCATTAATTAAATTAATGATCAGTAGGCCTTAGAATTTGATTATTAATTACTCATTAAATTGATTTTCCACAAAAATGTCCTGTAACAAACAATTTTTAAACAAAGTAAATATAATAAATACAACATAATTCAATTATTTTCTATCTAAATTATATTGCACATTAATCACTCAATAAATAACAAATTTCACTCTCCTCCATGAAATAATTTTATAGCACTTAAGCAAATTTGCAGTATCTAACGAATGTAAATTTTCTTACACTATAACATGTTAAAATTGTGACAATAACAGCGTGTTGCTGCCCACCTATACGAAGATGAAGATGGTGTCGTTTCGAGCTTCTTAAGTCATCGGCAAAATGTCATCAAGTATAATATAGTGCAGTGTGATATGAAACGTTCGGGGCTTGTTCATATTTCATTTAGTTTAAGTATGCCAGAAGGGAAGACATTCCTGCGAAGCTTACCGGAAGCTGTGGAGGATGGAGGTGTCTCGAAGAGCCTTCATGCCCACACACTGTAAAAGGACAAAGTATGCGCGAAGAATGAAAATGTGAGAGGAAGGGACTGGAAGGATGAAACGATGCGAAAGGAAATTTTGTCGCATTATTACATTCTAAATGTCGATGTTGATGCGAAAATGCGAAAAATATTTTGGGATATAATGAGAAATTTTAATCCTTTTGATTTTTCCGGCAGGATTTTTCATTTAATTTTTATATTTTTCGAGGATAGTTAATTATAAACAAGTTAAATATAAATTTCATTAATTGTTATCTATTTTAATCGAAGGTGAAATAAAATTTATTCGTTTCTTTCACATTTAGAATAAAATAAATCAATAAATTAACAATTTGGAAATTGTTCACTCATCATTTTTCAATAACATTTTGTATCATCTTGAAAAATTTAATTTATTAATTATTAAGTAAAAAATTTTCCATCTTTAAATTTTAATTACATGATATCGATTCATATACGAAAGAGTTTTATCTTTATTTGTAAATGAAACATTAACATTGTGATTTTATCATTTTTTAAAAACAAATTTAAAATTGCAAAACCTTCTTTTTTAATGATACTTGTATAATTTCTTAAAAATGAACGATTTATTTTATAATTACATTTCACTTAAAAAATAATAGATTTCATAGTTTGCGTCGAGTTTGCATTCTTTAATGAATTTTTAATTAAAAACAAATTAAAGTTTCCCAACTTGAGTTCTTTTCTTCCTTCTTCTGAGAAATATCCAGCTTTCAAGTTTTCCTAGGATTAATTATTTACAGCCCTTTGAATATAATCAATTTAGAAACAATTTTGTAATTAATTAGTGAAAAAAGTTTCCAATTCTTTCACTCTTGAAGAATGAAATTCTACATTTAATTTGTCTGAGGATAATATTCAATTCAACTTAATTTTTCCATTCATTGTTTGTTTTTTTTTAAATTTTTGGTTTTTGAATCAAAGAAAACGAAGAAAGTTAAATACATTTTGCCTGATTTTAAATAAAACAATTCGTTTCATAAAAATTCTTGTGCAATTGGAAATCAAAAACAAAAAACTGGAGGAATTGTTATTTCTTCATTTAGTCTTTACAATTTTTTGTTTTTGTAACCTTGTGTTAAGAAAAAATCGTCAAAACACGACGACGTTATTACAGATTCAATTTCTTTCTGAATTATTTGGTTTAAAAACAATTAATCCTAAAAATAATTAATAATCCAAGAAATTCTTTTTTCACAATTACAAGATTTTGCGGAAATGTATTTTGTAATTACATTTTATTCAGAAACTATTACTTTTAATATTTTTTTTTATAATTAACGAACTTTGTGATTTTGGCCTTTTTTGTCCATCAAAAGAAAAATATTCATGTTTCAACTTTCTTAAGACTAATTTATTTTTAGCAACTTATAAAACAATCAATTTATCTCCAATTATATTTGAAAATAAATTAATTACCTAATTTCCCATCAGATTTAATTAAATTTATCCTTTCTTTGTTTATTCTTTTTATTCATTTGTAACTCTACATTTAATACATCTACATTCATTTCTGTTCTCTTTTTCTATTTCAATAAGAGAATATTCTACAAAGAACCCTTTCAATTTTTTTGAATATCCTTTACATACATACACTTTTTAAAACAGGTTTCATTTTAATACCGTTCTTTGTACGTTATTATTATTTTTTTTTAAGTTTTCCTCTTTTATAACGAGGAACAAGAGCTCCATTCAACAAGATTTGAATATATCATGAGCAGCTGTAATTACGTATGTACGCGAGTTGCCAAGTTTTCCTGTAAAATGAAGCAGCAGATGCAGGGAAATGAGGAAAACCCTGGAGAAGAGGTGGAATAGAAGGAAGCTATAAAGCGCAACTTTTATTCGTGCTTTCTGCAGGTTTTTTTTAAACTTTGCAGAAGTGTTCAAGTGAATATTTTCCTGGTTTTACTGGTGTTATACTTTCAGCAGAAAGTACCCACACTGTAGTTATCTTTTTGCAAGATAAAAAGCTTCAGCTCCTTGGAATATTTTAGTATAAAATAAAGATAAAAGTATCGAAGGTTCGAACATGTGCTTTTAGTTTTTTTTTTTTTTGGAGGTTAACTTGATGAAAGGGTTGAATTAGGTTCCAATGGGATAGTAAATCAATTAAGGGCATTGGAAGCTTTATCGATGATGTGGGACTGGGAAAGTGGGAGGATGAGGGAGGGATGAATCCTTGGGGATTTCCGGAAATGGTGAATTTGCTTGAGGACAATTCGGTTTCAGTTTCGGTTTTGTTGGAAGTATTCGATTTGTGGTTCGAATAATTGATAGTATTTAAAGGATTCACTTCGTTTTTGGACTTTTGAATCTGTTGAATGACTATTTTGAGCTTTGGATTTTAATGGCTTGATTTTGTAATCATTAAATTTAATCATCAAATTTAATAATAATTGAAAGTATAATAAAAAAAAGTTGAAAATTAAAATTCTGTCTTTAAATGCTTCAAGGTTTCTACATGATGATTACTTTTTAATTTTTGAAATAACACTAAAACTCTGATTTTTTAAAATACAATATTAAAAATCCAAATTATTTTGTAAAATTTGTTTGAAATTAACATTTCTTGTAACAATTTGATTTGAATTCAAACTTTCAAACTACAATTCAGACCATACACAATTTTGAATAAGTTTAATAACATTTTTAAAGTTCAGATTTTAATGTATTGTCAATATAAGCATTAATTTTCAAAATTACAGATAATTCTATTCAGGAATTGAAAATGCAATTGAAAAATAGTTCAAAGCTATAATTTTCAATTTATTATTTTCGAATTTTGCATCTTCTGAAATTTACTGCTCAAAATATTGAAAAAAATGCTCTGCATAAAAATGTATTTCTTAATTGTTGAAATATCACAAAAAAATTGGTACAATTTGTTGTTTTGTTTTAAACAAATGTTTAATTGAAAATTTTATATCAAAATTTCTAGTTGTAATTTGTTTGCAACTACTTCATTTGAATATAAACCGAAAATTATGCAAATTTGCAATTTTGAATAATTTAAATGACAATTTCAAAGTATTGATTTTAATATATCGACTGTATAAGCAGTAAATTTCAAATTTAGAGTTAATTCCAGTCAGAAATTGGAAGCCAATCAAAAATTATTCCTAATTATATAATTCTACATTTGCTGATTTCAATTTTTTTTACATTAAAAAATAAATAAAAAGAAATTCCTGTTTTTTCAACGTTTCTTCTAGAGGATTGTTGAAATATTAGTATCATTAAAATTCCGGTTCAAATTATTGTTTCTGAGAAAAATAGTTATTAGAAAATACAGATTTTTTGATATCTCAACTAAAAATCAAAAATTTTTAATTAAGATTTGTTTAATATGAGATAATTACCAATTTTAAAGTTTTATGATATTGACAAATTAGTCACTAATTTTCAATCGTTAATTTAATTTGGAAATTCTTAATGCATCAAAAATTAGTTTCACATTTATCTTAAAAATTTCGATAGTTCTTATATTTTGAATTTTGATTTTTTCCTGAATTTTAAAATGAGTTATAAATTTAGTATTCTTTCTCAAACTCAATCATCAATAAAAAATCTGGAACTTTCTTAATATTCTGTACATTAATATTCCATATATCCATAACTTTTTTGTTTTGAATGAAATTTCTTTGTTATTAACATCTCAAACAAATTCCAACTTCTTGATCTGAATACAAACCGGAGATTATGCAAATACAGTCTAAAAAATCTCCCAATCATCCCAAAAACATAAAAAAAGAAACCCAAAACTATTTGTAATTCTATCAGAGTTCCTTGAAGTATTTGCACAGTCTTGATACATTTTGCAAACGTGTGCCGTATTTCGCATCTTTGCGCGATTCCCTCCACCCACGAAAACGAAGCCGCAAAGGAAATGGAATTATATAAATACATGGAGGCCATAATAGACTGTTCTGGTGCTTCCATCGAACTTCCGTATACGTATACATCCTTGAATCCTTGAAGCTGCAGACAACTGCTCGAAAAAGCAAAAGACACGATCTCTTCGCGTGTTTCTTGAGGAGGGAAATCGCGGAATCATGGAGGATCCTCCTACGTGATAAAATAAATCCATGGATACGTGATATGCATTCGATATATTTATGGACGAAGTTTTTTTATTGGTGATATTTGCAAACAAAAAAAGTTTGTGCTGAACAAAATTGAAGATGTTAATTTAAAATTATTTTAAATTATTTTATTATTTTTTATTAGATATTGAATTAATGGTTTAAATACTTGTCATTTTAAGGATTAGATTTGCTGATGTAAAAAAAATAATAGATGATTTTTCTTCTTTAATAAAAAAATAAATTTGGATTCTTTTGGCGCCCTGTGAAAAAAATTATAGGTAGTGAAACGAGGTGGTATGTAACGCTCGGAATGAAACGCTCTTTCGGGTAAATTCGGTCCAGAGAGATCATGATCTATCAGTAGTTTTCAGGGCTAGAATTGATTATGTCAAATGAATCGATTGAAAGTACAACAAAATAAACGTATGAAACAATTAACCGATTATTTCATTTTTCATAGTTGGGTGCCACCCCCGGTCATTTTACAACTTCTCCACTCACAATATGTTAAGCATCTTAGTGTTGTTAGTTTATATTCCAAATTTGGTGGAAATTGGCCGAGCCGTTTGCGAGAAAATCGCGTTTGAACTAAGAAAAATTAATTCTTATTTTTAAACATTAATAATTTATCAACAAATTGATTCCCGATATTGCAAATCTCTAAATATGTCCTTGAATATATAATAAACAATCCCTGAAAATTTGAATGCAATCGGATCATTAGTTTCGGAGATATTGATGAAAATGTGAGAATAGAACTGGTTCCTTTCGAATGACCTTGATTCCCCCATTCCACAAAAAAAGTGTTGCGTAATATTTGGTTTAACCCTTTAACGATGGAATGCGGCGATGAATAGAATATTGATACAGTAACAAGTAAACAGATGCAAAGTAAACAGCGAACAATGGGATCGGAATGCGAGGAATGTAAACAGTAACTGTAACAAGTCAACAGTTGCAATGACGAACAATAGGGAAGAATGGGGAATGGAATGCGAGGAACGCAAACAGCAATTACATTACTTTGATACATTTTAACTTATTATGTAACAGGTGCATTTTTAATTTTTCAAAGCAAATTCTTATAAAAAATGTTTTCCATTATATCTCAAGAACTATTTGACCGATTTTGATGATTCAAAAACCATATTAAAGAGCAGGATTTAAGTTTTTACTTAAACACTCTGTTTTTGCTTGGTAATTACAAAAACAAATTGTATTTAGTATAAACACTCCTGTTGATGTTTTACAGTTTTCACTTCTATCGTGTGATGTGCATTTTTATAACTCTGAGAAAATATTATGATAGTAGTAATTAGAAAGGATAATTCAATGGTTTAGCAAATTTAATAAAATGTTTCTAAAACAAAAGTTTTCAAAATAGTTTTCAGTTCTGTGCGTCAAATACATTTTTGAGTGGAATTTTTTTTTGGAATTAAAGTAGTATAAAGAACTAACTATATTTTTATTTCTTTATTTAACTAAATTTTTATGTTTTCATTAAAAATTGCAATATTTTTCCATAACATATGTTTTCCAAATTGTTATCCGCGGGTCATATATTTTTCTTTGTTAATTTTCAGTTTTTTGTCTTTAATTTCAATATTTATAATAGATTACTTTGTGGAATAAATCATTAATTCAAATTTTAATTATTCGTCCAAAATTATAAAGATATATCTAAGGACTTTGCTAAAACATGATGCAAAATTTTCAGAAAGAATTTTGCTGAGGGCCCAAGATCCAGAAATCAGTTTCCAAAATATCCTAATATCCTGATATCCTTATTGTCTGAACAAAATTGAATCTAATTTTTAATTATTTAACAAATTTAGTTTTTCTAAACTTTCCTTAACGTTCGTTATCATTGAAGATTCTAAGGATTCTTTCAGGATACCTAATTTTCATTCTATTGAAGGCTCCCCATAACAATCCTCGATGATCCCTGAAGTCCTATCCTCAAATGAAAGGTTTCCTGGAACAGTTTGAGGACTTCTGAAGCCTTCTCGTCGTTGAAATTTCAAACAACCTCAATCTATTGTTCCATTATCACCGGAAATGATCCTTTGGGACTGATTGTGATCAGGGACTAGACCAAACACTAAACAGATGGGAAGTGATAACATGAGAAATGAAGAAAGGGTTGCATACAATAATTACTACAATACATGAATCTTTCTTTATCAATTATTACACACACATACAAAAATATTCCTCAGACGAGTTCTAATTATACCAAGCAAATATTTAATATCAAATATTTCATCCAGTTCGTTAAGGAAGGACAACCATATAACACTCATAGTTTAAGGTCGAGTTTTGTTTGTAGAAATTAATTGTCCATATTTTAATATCAAATGAAACGCAAACATTAATTAATATCCTTGAGGGAACTTGCAATCTCTTTTAATATTGAATGAAATTCAAAAAAATATCTTGTTTTACAACTTTGTTTTTGTAATACTCGTATATTTCAAAAGTTTGGTCAATTTAAAAGTAATATATTTATGAAACAATTCTTTTTCTTTTCGTTTTGTGGTGTAAAAGATCCAGACATGTATTTTATTAGTTCTGGGAAGCTCGGGATTGTGGCGAAAATACGATGAAATGTTAATACATCTGCAGTGCGCATCCGGGACAAAATAACCACGACAACTCGGGTGCAATATGGCAGGAAGAAGGAGGAGTGGTCCAATGTCCTGCAAGCCACAATGAGGGTTTTACAATAGTTCCAGCTCAATTTCGGTCTTCCTGTTTCAATTTATGCTGGTAAAAAACTTCCTTGATTTAACCACTAGAAGTTTTTGTCAATATATTGCTTTCTGAAGCTAATAAAGAAACAAAGAAGCATAAAGAAAAAGTATAAATTAAAAGGATTGTTGAAAAAGACAAATTTGTTAACATATTTACTTGTTTGATATTAACTTCCCTCAAATTATTTTTTTTTCAGGATTTTCAGGATTTAGTTAAAGGATTTCATTAAAAACCATTTATCATTCTTCTTTTTTTTTCTTCTGGCAAAATTGATAATCAAATAATTGGAATTTTGAATACATCTGAAAATTGAAATTGGTTTTCTGTTTTTGGATTAGTTTTAAAATCTAAAATTGTTCTATTAAGTAAAAAAGGTTTGTCAAAATTGATTTGATAAATGATAACGTTAACCAATAAATTTTAAAATTTTGTGGTTCTTTCTTCTTCTATGTAATTCTTTTTCGATTAGAATAATGCACCTTCTGAAGCTTTCTTATGTTTCAGATTTGCAAATAAAAATCATTTTCTTCTTTATTCATGGAATAAATTCTTATCAAAGACAATGTTTTTTACGTTCTTTTTGTAATAAAATTTCTTGGGAGATAATGTTTAAAATAGATTTAATTAACAAAATTCTCAAGTTATTTTTGGATTGGTATAATACACTTTTTGAAGCTCCCTTATGTTCAAAATTTGGAAGATCGTACTCTTAAATATTGTCTTGAAAAGAACTTTTAATTATCTTCAAAATTTTGAGGTCATATCTTTTTAATCTTATAAGAATTCTTGGATTACAAAAATGCACTCTTTGAAACTTTCTTATGTTCCAGATTTGTAATAAAAATTATTTTCTTCTTCATATCTGGAATAAATTCTTGGCAAAAGCAATATTTTTCATGCCTTTTTTTACAAACAATTTCTTGGAAGACATACATTTAAAATGATGTTTTGAGAAATAGTTGTAATTAATTTCAAAATTTTGTATTCATATCTTCCTCACCTTGTAATTATTTATGGATTGAAATTATAAACTTTCTGCAGATTTTTAATATTCCAGATTTCCAATAATAAACAGTTTTTTCTTCGTATCTGAAATAAATTTTTGCCAACACAATATTTTTCATAGTCCTTGAACAAAAATGTTATTAGAAGACTCTATTTTAAGACATAAAAAGTTTTGAAAATATATTTTGAATATTTCAATCTTATGAAAAGTAGTTTTAATTACTATTGCAATAAAATCATGAATATGTCGACAAATAAACTATTAAAACACTTTGATATTTACAACAATACAACACGGTTGATTTCCTAATGTATCTCACTCGGAATATTATAATAAACAAAACTTTGTTCTCTGTTGCCACTCACTAATGAGTAGTAAAAGTGTGGGAACTCATACATGAGAATAAGAAAGTGCAATATCTGGTTGAGATTGTGGTATAAATTACAAGATATTATTACAATAATCGTATGAAACAAACAGGAATTGCACATTATTATACCTACATATATATTTTTTTTTTAACGGCCAAGGATATTCTTATTTTTATTTTTATTGTTATTGTTAGCTATACTACAATCCAATGTCCAATGGCATTCGTTCTTGTCATTCATTGTTCTTCGTCGTTGTTGTTCATACTTTTATTCATTAATCGCGTGCTGAATTCTTTTATATTCCTTTGTATTTCTTGTATTTCTTGTCTGGATAGACATCTAGCTTGTTGATTTATTTGTGGTTGTGTTGTTGGACGAATCGGATGAATGAGGTAAAACTAATGATTATACGATTGGAAATTAATGACTGCTAGAAGCAAACATCAGATGTAATATAATAGAGAGGAAAATAATGACAAATGGATGTAATGTAATGGAGGTGTTTGTTACAAATGATTCGATATCATGCAAAGTTATATTTTGAGAAGATAAGGAAAATTATTGTAATTAATTTTCTTATTGGTGTTATTATTGTTTTCTTTTCTTTTATTTGACATTATTTTTGCATCTGAAAATAAACAATAAAATTGTATTAATTTATTCATTACAATTTTTCCAATTCCATAGAAAGCTTCCTCTTTGTGAAAAATTATGAAAATCTTTTTTTTAGAAGAAAATTTGCGTTGATTTTCAGTAAGGATGACTCTTGAAATAATATTTGAATTTGGAAGTCTTCTTTTAGCAAATTTATCTTACTCCCTGAAAAATCTTAAAAAATTTCTCTTTTTAGTTTCTTCCCATTTTCCAATGAAAAAATCTCTAAAACTGAAGAACAATTCAACAAATCAAGGTAGAAATTTATAAATTAACAGGAAGATTGGACAAGGTTATAAATAATTTTGATAACAATATAATAAATTAATGTAATATCTGAAAAAAATTTAAGTTTATGAGTAGATCACATTTTATCAATTTTTTGTATCTTTATAATTAAAATAATGAATTCTTCTATTCGAAATTACATTGATAAAACATTAGCAAAAAACAGAATTCCTTGATAATATTTTCATCAAATATCAATTAATCATTAATATTTATTTCTTACCTTATATCTATCAACAATTCTCTCTATTTGCAGTCTATTTATCATTGGTGATTGTAACAAGTTGGCAAGCTGCTATGAAATATTTAATGCACAAGAAATTTGCATTAACATACACTAGAATATTGCATAAATGCACTCACACAAATATATCATTATATAAATTGCATTTATTGTTACATGTATATCTATGCTTTTGCATACTTATATACAAATAATATTAAACTTTTTACTACTATACATTTTCATTTTCATTTCTATTTTCAGAATTAATCTGCACTGACAATGACAAAAAAAGGAAAAATATATGTTAAGTTTCAGCTTGGTTTTACTCTAAAATTTAACATTTTACGACCATTGTACATTAATTTGTTGGTTAATGCAGTTCCCTAATTAGTCGTTTATTTCCTGGCTACATTAAAACAGAGTGGTTATTTAATACTTTATAACGAACGCGAATTAGCACTTTATTCCATATTTTCATCTATTTTATACGATTCAATGCGCATTTTACGGATTGCAAATTGAATTATAGAATTACAGGAAAAACCAGCTTGAATTCCATGGAAATTTTGGTTGAAAGTTTGTAATTAATTATTATAATTCAAAGTTTCTGCTAATTTAATTATATAAATTGTTAATATGCACCAGGGATGAAATTGTTGAAAAGTTATTAAATCAGGTTAAAGTTAAAAGTCAAAGGATATTTATTTTTCAGTGTTGTTCAAATGTTTCTAACTTTTAATTAAAATTAAAAACTTTTTCGAATAGTTAAACTGAAAATTATGTAAATAATTTTTATTAATACTCTCCTTTTTCTGTCATCTGTTATTTTTAACAGTAATTCACAACATTTTATAAATCTATTATTCAGAAATTATAATTAATGAAAAGACAACATTTAAATTAATTGTATAGCATTTGCAAAAGTATTTTAAAGTTTATCTGCCAAAATAGTTGAAAAGTCGTTGTTAAGAATAATTAAGTGATTAACATGAAATCAATTTTTGAATAAATAAAAATAGTAAAAATAGTAAAAATCCTTGTTGAATGGTAAATTAGAACTGAATAGTTTATTTATTATCCTTCATTCAATTTCGAGGAAATATTTGTTATTCTTCACTATGTAATTGATTGACATTTTAAATAAATATTGATTTAGCAATTGAAAATTGAAACAGTTTTTCATACTATTCAACCAAATAAAAAACAATATTTTTGTTTCAACTAAAAATACAATACAATTTAACTCTTTTTGTTATTTATTTGGTATTCAAATTTATCAAATTCTGAGGAATCATTTGTTTATTAAGAATAACAACTTGACAACATTTAAAATTTTTGATTTCTTATTTGGAAAATAAATTTCTAACGATTATCTTTTAAAACAATGTAATCATTAATAATAATACTTAATTGGATAATCAGAAATTAGTTTTTTTTAAACATTCGTAGGAAGTAATATGAATGAATGATTAAATATTTATTATACTATTCAACCAAATATAAAACAATATTCTAGTTTCTACTGAAAAATTCAATTCAATTTAACTTTTTTTTAAAATTAATTTGTTATTATTTATTATCAAATTCTGAGGAATCATTTGGTTATTAAGAATTACAAGTTGATAACATTACAAATTATTGATTTCCCGCTAAAAAAAAACTTTAAAATGTTTTTTTTTCACTTCTAAAACAATGTAATCTTTAACAATAATACCTAATTGGATAATCAGAAATTTGTTTTTGAAATACATTCCCAAAAGGCAAAATAAAATCTTTGTTGATAAAATAAATAATTCAAATAATTATTTTTATTCATCATTTAATTCTGTAGAAAAATCTGATTTTTAATTGTAATTGATTGACATTTCCAATATTTGATTGGATATTTGAGATATTAATTTACCCAAATGAATATGAACAAATATTCTAGTTTTAACTATTTTATTTTTATTAAATAAGACTTTTAAAATGCTGATGATATAATACTAAAATGTAATGATATACACTTTAGTTTTTAATCACGATATATCATTCCAATAAAAAATGTGATATTTCCAGAAAAAGTCATTTCCTTGAAAATTCTACATTTCAATCACATAATTTCGAAGTAATTACAATAAAATCTTGTTTGCACGTTCCATCCATGTTTTCCAATCATAAAACCTGCATTTTTAGTACTCATTACTCAGATGTCACTCATATAACTACATACATATTTTATATTACCAACTACAACATTTTACTCACTTTTACTCCGACCATCAAGCAAAATTACTCCCGGTCGTTTCCGTTTCTGGAACGCCCGGTTCGAATTTCCATGTGGGCTTCAGTGATTACCTCGGTTTCTTCGTCCTTGCGTCGAAGGCGACGAATATTACGACGGACATTTAATATACTCATAGTCCTGGGAAAGCACAGGCGCATTTATACATATATTTCTCGCTGGGTTCGGGACCGCAGCTCCCGATCGTGGCAATTGCCTCCAGAAGGAGTGTCTTGTAGAATTCGTCGAGGTTGACGTGAGTCGAAAACCCTTTGGAATAATGAACCCATTTCCAGGCCATTACACTCCTGTCGCTTTGGCCCCGATAGGTGTCCTGATCTTATACACTAGAGTCCTGTTAATGAAAAGGGTGGGGGTAGGAGAGGATAAGGATGACATTGATTTTAAGGATTGAAGGGATTAACAGTTGATTTTTTGTAAGGTTTTTAAGTTGTTAATTTTTTTGTGATGGGGGATAAGAAATATTCGAGAATTTTGGAGAATTTACTATTTTTTTTTCGAAAAGAGAGGATATAAATATGATTCTTTTGTGATTTTTTGAGTTGTGTGATTTTTTGTAAGAAGAGGTAAAAATTATTTAAGAATTCAAGTAAATTTATTTCTTCGAAGGATGAGAATCTGACTGGATATAAAGGATATTAATTTTAACGATTTATGGGGTTTTTAAGTTCTGTTTTTTGTAAAAGAGGGAAAAACGAGTGAATTTATTATTTTCTTGTCTTATGCATGACATTGTAGGAAAGACAAAAAGTTTAAGGATTAAAGTGATTAAAACTTGATATTTTAAGGGTTTTTATGTTGTGTGATATTTTTTGGAAGAAGAGGTAAAAATTATTTAACAATTTGAGTATATTTATTTCTTCCAAGAATGAGGATAGAAAAGATATCAATTTTAAGGATTAAGGTGTTAAAGTTTAAAGTTTTGTGTTTTTTTTTTGTAAAATGGAGTAAAAACATAAGTGAATTTATTTTTTCTTAAAGGTGCACACAAATTTTAAGGATTAAAGTAGTTAAATTTCGATTTTTAGGGGTTTTCAAGTTGTGTTATATTTTTTTTGTCAGAGGATGTAAAAATTAATTAAAAATTTAACTGAATTTATTTCATCCAGGATTGAGAATATGACCAGATATAAAGGATATTATTTTTAAGGATAAAAGGGATATGAAAGGGTTTTTAAATTCTGTGTTTCTTTTTCTGAAAGGGGATAATAATTTGTTTATATTTTTGGAAAGGTAGATAATCCAAGATAGATAGAACAGCAGTTTTAGGGATTAAAGTAATTAACATTTGATTTTCCTATTATTTTTTACGCTTTGTACTTTTCTAAAATACAAGATAAAAATTATTTGAGAGTTTTGCTGAAGTTATTTCATCTAAGAAGGAATGAAAATTATTATAAAGTTGTTATTGTTAGTTGACAGCTTAAGAATTAGGTCGAATCAAAATTAACTTCAAGTAATTCAGACATTTGTTATTTATTTTATCATCTTTCTGGTAGTTTATAAATTTTATTCTTGTGTCGATTGGTATTGGAAGAAAGAAATTTAAAATTTGTCTAAGAAATTAAAAATTAAATAATAATTTGCAATTTATGTTGGATACTTAATTTGCAGTTAATTACTTTATTAATTATATTATTTGGAACGATAATTATCATAATTTAGCAAAACTTTTGGTGTTACATGCATTATGGGCAAAAATAGAATCAAAATTACAGTTTTTTTTAACTTACTTTTCATATTTTATTTTTACTTTATTCTAATCAACAATTTAATTTATTATCCTTGAAGTTTTGGTACAAAATGAAGTTAAAGGGATCTGGTAAAAAGGACGATCAAATCTTAAGAATGTTGTCTTCTTTCTAGTAGTAAAACCAAAGAAAGTTGTCTTACAATTAGAGAAAAATGGAGATGCACTGTATGCAATTGAAATCCTTGCCAAATCACTTTCGTGCAAATTGCACCAGTCGTAATTTCACTTCTAGGACCAACCCCAAATATGTTATCATCATGCAGTGCTGCCACCACACTGAATCCTTCGAGTAAATTAGCAAATATGCAAGAATCTACTATTCAAGAAAGGATTCCATGAATCGATCTGGTGAGGTAACCTCAAAGACCAGTGCTTCCCAACATGTTCTCTGCTATCAACTCTTACCGATCCTTAAAAAAAATGGTTCATTAAAATCTTTGAAAAATCTTCCATGCAAATTATTGCTTCTTCTGAGTATAACATCAAGAGTTAAATATTAAAAATTCAACTGTACTTTGGATATTGCTTCAAAAATATGCTAAATTTAGCACTACAATTTTCATGTCAGGATGTGGTTCCAAAACATAGGAATGTTCTTTATAACAATCATTCCATACATGACATATATTATTTATAATCGTATTGCTGCCAAAGCTTAAGAAAGAGCAAGCAGGTTTTATTTTTATAGTCTCCCGAAAGAGGATTAATTTTATGGACAGTGTGTGCTCGAGGAAGATAGGCTTTGAATGGCGTTTACAAGACAGATATAATTGGCATCATTAGAGTAGAGTGGCGAAATTAGATTTGTTCTTTTTTTAATTCGTGGCCAGACTAATTGAGGTAATTATGTGATTTTTTGGTAACGTGATTGCAGATAATTGAAGAACGGGTTATATCTATATTTTCGTAACATAGTAACAGTATAATAATAATTGTTGTTGGATATTGCAACAGGTTCTTGAGTTTTTGCTAAATGATTTGTTAAATGTTTATTAAAGTTTTTTTAGTTTGTAGAATATCACATAACAGAAATTTTATGACTTTATATTATTCCTTGATGTTTTTGTTACCTACATTTTGCAAATGTTGTTGATTTTCTAGTATGGTGATTTTTTTGTAACATAACAATTTTTTGATGTTATTCAATTTTTCTGATCAAATATTTTACTTGACTAATATGGATAACAACTTATGAGAGACTTTTGAAATAAAATCTTGGTTATTATATTTACAAATTTGCAAATTTTAAAATGTTACTTCAGAAATTGTTGTAACAATATTGCAGTTTTAAACTTCTAAGAACTTCTTCTGTCATTTTTTTCCAATATAATAAAATATCGTTTAATACAAATCTGAAAATTTCTATTATAGACCCCTAAAAGCTATGAATTATTTAAATTTCAATTGACATTTATCACATATTCTTATCTTACTCTTTTCTAACTGAAAATTTATAATTAAATTGCAATATTACTTTGATTATAGTTTATCTGTAACATATTGAAACCTGAATAGATCAAACAACTATTGCAAACACAACTTTGAACGAACTGACAGTTTCGCAGATTATAATTATTAATTCCAGGGAAATTGCCATCATAATTAGAAATCTATTTTGACATTATTGCAGCCAGATTATTACTGGGAAATATCTCAGTTCGAGTTATTGCAAAACTAATCAAACGATGGATTAACTGATCAACTAATTAATAAAATTAATTAATAGAGGTAAATGAGCATGAAATAATATTAAATTACAAATAAAACAGATACAATTTTTCAAAAATAAATATTTATTGTTTTTAGAATTTTGGATTGCACATATTAAAAAAATATTGTTACAGTTAGTTTACATTATTATATTTATCATTCATTTAACTTTTATTAAAATTGTATTGTATTTGTTTTCAAGTTGTTGATTTTGCAATTATGCCCTTGATAATAAATATTTTGCTGATGGCTACAATTAAATAATAATCCAACTATTGCAATTTATGTTGGATCCTTAATTATTGAATAATCATTTTATTAATTAAATTAGTATTTTCATATGAAAGGATAATTATCATTATTTAACAAAAATTTTATTGCTAAATATATTAAGGCAAAAATAGGATCAAAATTATAGATTCTTATTTACTTTTTATACTCTTTTTTGTTATTCTAATTAACAATCTCATTAATTATCCTTGAATTGTTGTAAGTAATTTATTCACCCTGACCTTATTTTAGAATAACGTTTTTTGAAATTTTTTTTTTCAAACTTTATAGAACATTCTTAAGTTTTATGTGTGCATTAATTACCAATTTATTGTCAATTGTCCTTAATTTATCGTTTTTTTGACCAAATATACTTTAAAAATTAACTAAAATGCAAAAATATTTTGTTGATATGAAGAAGAATTTCTAATTTTCAAAACTTGCCAAATTTTTGTTATCTCTTCGTTTATTAATGATACCTATACTTACCATAAACTGAAAGTAAAACAATCTGAAAGACTTGACAGACAAAAACCAAACGAGTAAAATATCAACCAATCAAGAAATTGGCATTTAATTATCCAAACAAACCAAACAACTAGCTCATAAGTCATGCAATGACTCTCAAACAATTATTAACCTGAACATCCTCATCGACGAAATTGTTAAGATGATTTGCGGGAAACTATTTAATTACCAGGGCAATTTGGGGAATTAGCAAATTACTTCTCTCTCACTCTCCCTCTATGTCTCTCTCCCTTTCTCTCGTTGGCAAATTCCCCTCATTCGCCAAACACAGAAATAAACATGATGACATAGCAATATGCGAAATGTTAAACATTTACAGCAACAACGGAATCTAATATAGTCAGACACGCTGAGTCCGCATACCGATATGATTGTGATGTTAGATTATTGATGGTGATGAGCAATTTCCCCCGAAAGCACGCAATTTCAAGGATTGCCTCCCGAGGGAATTGCAATATGGAGCACGTATCGTGTTTGTATAAGTTAGCTCTTCCAGAAGATGAAGATGGGGATTTAATGAACCGAATTTGTGAACAAATTTAGCTCACACACAAACACACATAAATATTGCGAATACAAATACACATAAAAATACGTATACACAGAGAAAGACACAAAGAAAAAGTCGCAAAATCATTCTATTCACATTGTCAGTTCAGAATCGTAATCTTTTACCAATCGGGATCATTGATTCGGAATTCTTCCGATTTATTCGGACTTCCATCATTCTTTATTAGCACGCTTCCTTGATTCGCACGTTTTTGCAAAGGCGATCCTATTGGTTTTAATCAATCAATGCTACTGATGAATTTTTCCTGAATTTATGGGCAAATCTGTTTCCTATGAATTATTTAAACCAATTCAATTTTCTTATGAATACTTTTGCATTTATCTACATATTTTTCTGCAATCGTTTCCACTTTGTTGGATTTATTGAAACTGACATTCAGGTTAGAATTATTTCCAGAAGGAATAATGTATTTATTGAATCGATTCTATTTGCTCGAAGAAAATTTATTGGTAGAATTTTTCACAGCTTTACTAGTAACTAAAATTTGAAACATAACAAATGTTTTTTTTCACAAGTGAGAGAAATTAAATTTATTTCACTAACATGAAGGACAATTTCTAAAAGAAAATTTTTTTTCTATGCTTACAAATCTTAACAAATAATGTAACAATAAGATAACAAATTAATAGAAATTTTAATAATTTACTAGTGATATTTTATATGTCACATTATGATAATAATTTTGAATTTTTTCTCTTAATATGTAAAATTTTTCCAGTGATATTTTTATCACACATTTGCAAAATAAATTGAAGTTGATTTTTCATTTTTATTTTTATACTTTAAATTTTTTTTGAATTTTTGGTAAAAAACAGTAAATTTTCCTTTTTCTATTAAATGTTCTAATCAGATAAATATAATTGAAGAAACTTCTAGAGAAAGAAAATTTTGATTATTTATTGGTGATATTTCACATGAAATGATCAATTAAAAATTATGATAATAATTTTGAATTTTTTCTCTTAATATATAAACTTTGTCCAGTGATATTTTTTATCACACATTCGCAAAATGTTATTATAAACTATAAACTAAATTGAAGCTAGTTTTTCTTTTTTATTTTTATGCTTCAAAAATATTGGAATTTTTGGTAAAAAACAATAAAATTTTCCTTTTCCTATTAAATGTTTAATGTAATCAGATAAAAATAATTGAAGAAACTTCTAGAGAAAGAAAATTTTGATTATTTATTGGTCATATTTAACATGATATGATAACAATTTTTAATTTTCTGGCTTCTTGATATATTGTGAAATCTTTTTCAGTTAGTTACAATGTCATTTATCAATGGTGAGAAAAATGTTATTATAAACTATATTCACAACAGTTTAAATAAATATTTTTAAGTTTAAAAGATTTTGGAATAAATGATAGAAAAAAATTCTTTATTCGTATAAAAATTTTGAGATATAATTCTGATTAAAGATGATTAAATATAATCCTAAAGTAACGAAATTTTGATGATTTTTAGGTGATATTTTCAAATATGAACATGTTATCAATCAAATGATCGATTAATAATTATGATAACAATTTTGAATTTTGTATTTTCTTCAAAAATTGTAAAAACTTCTTCAGTGAGTTTAAACGTAATTTATCACACATGAGTGACATATCATTATAAACTATAAACAAAATTCAAGACAGTTTAAATTATCTATTGTTTACTTTATAATCTTCAAAAATATTGGAACCAGTGATAAAAAAATAATTCCTTATTCATATAAAAATTTTGAGATGTAACCAGATAAAGATGATTGAATATAATCCTGAGGGAATAGATCAACTTTCAAAGGACTTAGCTTGCTATAATAACACTGTTACGAGGTGATTCTTTTTCAGGACAGTTATTGCTCCTGGGAGAATATCCACCAATTTTTTTATTTCGTTGAGATGTAATAAAGAAAATCGAGTTAAAAGTTACAGGAAAATATTTCTTTCATATTTCTTACATTAAGGATTTTTTTGTTTTCGATGGAGCAAATGCAATTTCTTAGTGATTTATTTTTGATGACATTTTGGTGACACAATTGTTTGACAACTTGAATGTAGGCAACTCACCATACTCTTTAAAATATTCACTTTTAGTTGCCTATAGTCATATCTCTAAAAATCATTTTTTGAAATATAATGAAATACAGATGAAATCCAAAATATAACGTTTATGTCTATAAAAAATCTTATCAATCAATATATATAACAAATCAACGAAAAATTAACCTCCATTCATAAAGGATTAGATTACTGGATTAATAATTAAATACGGATATGATCCTTATCAATGATATCAACGTGTCACCAACAGAAATAGCTCGCTAATTAAAGCATCCACATCCAAATTCGCATATGTCACATGTGAAACCCTGAATGTCAAATATAGCAACTACAATCACCCACGCTTTTATCACTAGATTAGCAGATAACATCAACCAAACTATAATCTCATGCGTACTTTAATCTTTGCCGGTGGCTTAAGTTTCCGGCGAATTTCATTCATTTAATTAACTTCATCCGCCAAATTGACATCACCATAAACACATCCATACGGTCGTAATTCACATGGAAAATGGCAAAATTTACAAAATGCCATATGGGTAAATTGTCTGATTGTGCGTTTCGAATGGTGTCAGTTATTTTTGCAAAATGCATTCGCAGCATTCGCGCCTATTAGGAATTAATTAAGGTGCGAAATCTGCACGTGCAATAAATCTTGTTTTGAATGCTGAATTCATGGAAAATATTCGTTTGGTGAGTTCTTGTACAGTTTTACGTACTGTTTGATTATCTGCCTGCAAGGGATCGTTAAACTTTCGAGCAAGCCATGCGAAGAATTATTGCATTTCCGCGTCGAAAAATTGTTGCAATTTTCAGCACGATGCGTTCCGATTGAATATTAAACTTTACGCTCGATTTACTGGATATAAATATTCAACAGTGGAACATGTTTCTTGTCAATTATTTTTGCAGGGGTTGCAAATATAAAATTTACTGCAAAAAGAATTTTTTTTCGTTAAGAGTTTCACTAATTCTACAATAGAGTGCGCCGCTTTTTTCAAATTTTCAAATTACAAAATAGAAACAAAATGATTTATTTTTCTGGAAATTTAGAAATAGTAACGTGATCTTGAGGATAATCCATATATTAATTTCAATTTTTGACTTCAATTAAACTATTTCATATGCAACCCAGATAACTTCAAATTTTAAATTCAACTTTTTGATACATAAAGGTACAAAATATAAAACACATATACAATAATACCATTATGTACACCATTTCTGGTCACATGACATTGTGTATGCGCATGGAAAGTTGGAAATTTGCACGAAATGTGCATAAATTCAGGCATCGACTGCCGCGTCGGACGTTTTGCGCGAAAATGCTGCATCAACATTGTATGCATTTGTATACATTGCGAAAATATATCGAATATAAATGTATACATGAGACGGCATATAATGAGCATGATGGAACGTGATAAATGTATGAATTTTGCATCCAGAGTTCAGAAATCCATTATTTGCAAGTTTTCTTACTTCTGGAATTCTTCCAAGTGCAATATTTTGATCGAAAAGGCCACCAAGATTTGAAATAAACTATTTATCAAATTTTCAATGTATATTCAATGTGTCAAATGAAGAAAAATTACTTAACATTTTTTGCAACAGAAATTTTTTATAATGAAATATTACACCTTTTCCAATTTTAATTCAGAAATTATTAATTAATTTGCAGAAAAGAAGAAATGTAATTCAGATTTTGAAATGAAATTGTAACTAGCAAATGAATTTCAAATGTGTGAATTGTAATTTTTAAAACGTCACTTTTAATTCAGAATGCTATAAATGTAATTACAATTCATGAATGTAATTCAGAAATTGTCTTTTGAAATTCAGAAAGTTGATTTAAGTAGTATTTATAAACTGAGTAATAATTATTGCTGCACTAATAATGTCAATATTCTGATGTAATGTCCATAATTTACCTATAAAAAATGAATTATTATTTAACAAAAAGTGGCACTAATCTGATTTGCATTTGAACTCTTCTGAATTTAATTTGATTGATTCTCAATTACGTTTGATAATCTGAAATATATTTAGCTGTTTCTGATATTAAACTTATACTTTCTCAATTATATTTACCAAATGAATTACAATTGTTGCAAAATGAATTGCATATACAAATTTGAATTATATTTGCTGCTTAATTACAATTTACCAATCTAAATTGCATTTAATTTTTTAATTACTTTTGGAAAATATGTAGAACAAACAGAAATTTCTTTTACTCTTAATTCTAATCCAAATTCTGACTTAATAATAAATCCAAAAAAATGCTTTGATACTGATTTTAAATGAGTTTAAAAAATTGCCAATTGATTTTCTCCTGAATCAAAAAAAAATAATAACAAATTTTCTGTGATTTTGCTCCATTTAAATAAAATGCATTTAATTACGACCTAACAAATTAAATTTTTAATCCATATCCTACATGAAATATTAAAAATGAACTTGCATTCGTTTTCATGCAAAATGCAAGTAAATCGTTTCACTAACGCAAATTGCAAAATTTCACCCAACTGCAATTTGGCCGAGAAAAACGTAATTAAAAGTTGAAAACAAAAATGCCAAGAGATCGCTCAACTTGATGGAAGATTTGAGTGAAACTTGTCGTCATTTTCTCCACTCTCCAACAAGACGTACGTGTGATTATATTTAATTATATTATATATTATACTTAGCTCGACGTCGCTAATTAAATTAGTCTCATTAGCTTCTAATTTGAGTCATACGAAGTGTTCTACGAACCAACATGATTCAATAATTTATAACCAGGATAAACTGCATCTAAATAGAATGGACATGATCTAGAAATTATCGAAGAGTATGGAAAAACCTAAAAATAACGCACAAATACGTAAGTTGGTGCTAATTAGTTGTAACTATGGCGTGACAACAATTTAAATTTAACTAACTATCGACAGATATTTAATTTTCAGCATGCAAATGAACTTTAATGTGAAAATTTCGATCTGGTTCAGGACACATTTCATGATAATTGCGGTGATAATGTGATAACAATGTGTAAATACATTGTTTTCGAAGTTTTACCATAATTATTATAACTCTAAAAAGGTTTAACACAATTTTTTAAATTGTTTAAAATTATTACTATACGTAACAGAAAAATCTGTTTTGCGCTGTAAATGTAATTCAGATTTGTTATGTAATTCAGTTTGTAACAATTATAATTCATTTGGTAAATATAATTGAAAAAAAAAAACATAAGTTTAATATAAAATGATTAAATGTATTAGATTATCAAATATAATTCAGAATACATCAAATGAAATTCAGAAGAGTTCAAATCCAAATCAGATTAGTGCCACTTTTTGTTAAATAATAATTCATTTTTTATGGGTAAATTATGTACATAACATCAGAATATTGATATTATTAATTCAGCAGTAATTATCACTCAGTTTATAATTACTACTTAAATCAACTTTAATGAAATCAAAATTACATTTTATGCTTTCTAAATTTCATATGACAATTTTGAATTACATTTTATGAATCAAAATTAATTTATAGCATTCTGAATTAAAAGTGACATTTTTGGATTACAATTCAGATTTGAAATTCATTTGATACTTTATCATTTTCATTTAAAAATCTGACAATTTTTTTGGAATTTAATTGATTTTCTCAATTGCAACCAAAAAAGATGTAAAAAATCTTTCTTGGATCATTTTTTCAGCAATTCTTCTGCACGAAATTTTGGTATTAAAGTAAAATTGTAAACTTACTTGCTAAAAATTATCACCATCATCATCATTGCTGGTTGGTAATTACTTCAATGAAATTACCTCTCTCTGTGCTTCTATGATCACATGCAATGATCCGATGTGATAAGATATCACATCCTACACTGACGCTGTTTGCGAGGTTCGAGCAGTCATCTTATCATCATCGAGTTGCAGTCGTGATCCTGCCTGAAATCGCGTTCAGTCGTATGATTCACAACATCTCAGTGACTACAAACTCAAAAATCATTTTTAACAATTACATCACAAATTACATAAACTCCAACCAACCATTAATAAAAAACAAGTGCAATATATTGAAAACAGTGCAAAAATGACACGAAAGTGAAGAAAACTAACTGATAGACTATAAAAGTGTAAAAATCAATTGATAAATAATCGATAATCTCCCAGCAAGGTGATATCAATGTGGTAACAGTGCAAAAACCATTGAAAATCATCAAAAATCATCAAAACCGATTAGATCTAGAAACTTAAGGATTAATGGATTACACGATAGAGATCTGCATATTTTAGGTTATCACTTGTTGCCTTGAAATTTGAATTTTGAATTTGTTCCCTTGAAATATATGTGAGTAAGTAGATGAGTGAAATTTATGATGTGATCTTTGTTTTGTTGCAGTTGGAAGTCGAACCAAGAGTTCTCATCACTGATCAATGACTGATCGATCGATCGATTCGAGCGCGTAGCATCTGAAGAAAGGACATCAGGATGGAGCACGCGGAATTGGTGAAGGATATGCTCATCACGGAGCAGATGTCGACGCAGGAGCGTCTTCGACAGGCGAAGCATCGTCGCATCCAGCAGCTGAAACTGTGGCAGCTTCGCGAAAGGGAGTATTACAGAAAGCCGCCGAAGACGGCGAAGACGAATAAGCGAAGGATATTCTTCAATGATAGCGTCGTCCTGCTCGAAGCTGCCGCACGGAATGATATCGATGAAGGTAGGAAAGTTTTTTTTTACTTTATGCCATGCATTTTTCAGCAGGTTTCGTATTGTATTTTGCATCACATTTCAAATGGAAGGTTTCATTGAGTCATTCATTATTCTAGAAAGTTGTTCTAGAAAGAAGTTTTCCTGATCTAGAAATCGATTGGGATATTGTAGATAGATTTTTCCAGTTGTAATTCAGAAAGGATAATTAACTGAATTACATATAAAAATCTGAATTACATTTACTGCTTCTTAACTACAATTTACAAATCTGAATTGAATTTATAGTTTCAGAATTTGACATTTTGAAGAATAGACATTAAATGCATTTTTTAAAATTGATAGTGGTTTACAAACTGATTATAAGATAATATACTTCTAGAGTAATTTCCGGTACGAGATCATAACAAACAATTATCTTACGTCTAGCTAATAATAAATAAAGTTATAACTGCTTTGGATTAATCTTTAAAATCCTTGGAATTTCCAACGGAAATTGTTTTCTTATCGTTGCGATCTTGTTTTCAATCTTCAAATATGATGTAATTAAAAACGTCTAGGAAGAAGATGTCTATATATAAAATTTAATTTGGTATTATTGGCTATAATCATAAAATTTTATTGTTTGAATGGAAATCGTTTAATGTGTTGGCAAGTCGACAAGATTGAAGGGAAATCTAGGACGAGTTTTATGGCAAGAGTTTTCATTTTCATTGATGATTAAATTTTCATTGATTTCATTAATTCAATCATTTATTTATTGACTGCCTCTTAATGATTAATCACTCTTCAAAGTGATGAGTTTTGAAAGTGAACATTTGCAAAAATGTTCAGAATTTTAGATGTGGAAGATTTGATTCTGCAACATCTCGGGAAATCCTAGAAAATATTTTAGAGTGGATTCGAATCTGCACAAGTAAAATTCTAATACACTCACAATCAATGAGTCGTTGTATTCAAGAAGTGAACTCTGGTTTCCTGAAATGATTTCTTAGAATATCATTTCATTTAAGTTATATTTTAAATCCAATTTTCACTTACATTCAATATTTAATACTGAAATGGAAAAAAGGAAATGTTGTGGTTTACTATTTGACAATTTTCCTGATTAATTATCTTATTTTATAAATTAAAATCTAAGGATTATCATATAATCCTTTGTTATCCTAAACTATGTTGATAAAATAATGGGCCTGAATTAACATAATTTATCTGAAAATATATGGCTACAATTTTATTAAATTACTGAAAAATGTCATCAAAAATTTGTAAAAGGCTTTTCAAAACGGAAAAAAGATTAAATATAACAATTTATAAAATTAATTGCAACATAGACACAAATTGAAATATTTTAATTTTTGCAAAGTTTTTGCTTGCAGCTTATATTTTTATTATTTCAAATATCTTCAAAAATTCATTTATTTATGTAGTAATGTTAGTTAGAAAAAAAAAGGAAATTTCATTCAAATATTAATTAATACACTGACCTTGAATTAAAAATCACCTGATAAATCCGCATATTTCTGGAATTTCAACTAACTATCCTAAACTTAATTCAAAGTTATGTAACTATGAGCATAACACATAACACAGCATTTATACAAATTGGATCTGGATATAAATCGAACATAATTAAATTTATCAAATCCCATTAAATATCTTCAATCGAATTACATAAAACATCTATTCATTTATCATCAACATCATCAACATAAATTATTCTGTAAAATATAACTAAATTTTTCAACAATACCCAAAATTATTTACCAGTAAAAATTAAACAAAAACCTTCTTCGTAATGTTAAACTAACACTCAACTGTTAAACAAATAATAAACAAAATGATTTCCACTTGCATTTATCCTTGAAAATTCTAAAAGTGTCTTAATGAAAATTTAGTTGATTATAGATGTTGTAATATATGTGATTGTGAGTCTGTATTTCAATTAAAAGAGTAGCTTCACATTGTGATTCACAAAGCGTTATCTCCTCATTCATATTGTCGATAGGTCGATAATAATTATTTGCACAAATAGATAACGAACTGTATTGATACAACTACCTAAAACACGTGGAATTCTATAAATAACAAACGCGTGCATCATATTGTAATTTTACATGTTTATACATGGAAAAAAATGTCAATGGAAAGTTTTGCGAAATGTTTAAATATAGTAAAACAATACCAGTTTCATGGAATTACAATGATTCATTTGCAAGTGCGAAATTTTTAATTAATTATGAGGACGTTAAGTATATTGTTGCTATTTATGATTTATTTTTGTTTGTTTACATGTGTACAAAATCATCTTGTTAATATTTTCAAAACAAAAGTCGATGGTTTCATAATTCAGAATGTATTTGTTTATTAAATTGCTAAAAATCTTAATAAAAATTGTTATTCTAAAATTGCAAATTACTTAAATATATATTACTGAAAGTTCATTGTGAAATAATTCTTTTAAGGTTTATGTAATTACCAAAAGTTAGTTGGTTATTAATTAATGATCAATCAAATCATTTTTTACTATTTAATAATTTTGGAAATTTTGCCTTAATTTTTTTTTTAGTTTGCTTGTATTTTCATTATTTGAAAATGAAAATTTTCTTAGATCTTGAATTTTTCTTTTGGACATCAAATTTCAATATTTTTGGTATTTATTGTGATATCAACTATTTCTATATTTAAATGAAAAAAATATATATTATTGTAAGTTCAGTATGAAATATTTCATCAAACGTGAATTTAATACCAAAAATTACTGGTTCATTAATTGGCCAATCAAATAACATTTTATTACTGTAATTAATATAAAAATTTATCTTAATTTTTCTTTCATTGTTACAGAAACAAATATATCTAATGATCTCTTGAATTTTTTTAGCATTTGTCGTCCATCTTTTCATACTTTTTGTCACATTAATTATTTCTGTCTTTTCTAAACAAATGTCAAACATTAAAAAATATCGCAATGCTTATTACCTTTTTTAATATACTTCTTATCCTGATTTTTTTGCGTTTCTCATTATTTATAAAACAAGCATTTTTTTAAATTCTTTAATGTACATTTAACAACTTCATTTGAATTGTATTCCAATCCAATACTGAGAATTAATTATTTAAACAACATCCAGCATTTCGTCCTTATATTTAATTATTTATTAACAACTGAAATGCAAAACAAATTAATTTCCTAAACATTGACCATTAAATTCATTTGCTTAGCATTTACTAATACTAAACGAGACATCTCGCAAAGTTAAATTCAAACCAGATTATTTCGCACGAACTTTCGCATGAAATAATAGAAATTATCGTTTCATTTTGTGCATTTGCTCAACTTTCCCCACACATTCTGCCAAACTTTATGAGTTAGCCGAAACAATACCGTTTGAGATTTGGAGAGATCTGAAGAATGAGGAGATTATTCCAACTCATCGTAGCCATTCTTCGTATTTGATACGAAATACATGAAATTACAAGTCATATAGTATCTCATGGATAATGAATGAGTGCTCGAATGGGATATGTCTGTTATTATTTTGTGCGTTAAATCAACATGAGAATTTGCATAATTGAAAGGACCATTCACCTAAATTACATTTGATGCTCACTGAAGTTGATTTTACATGTCCGTGCCTCTTGTTTGATTTTTATGGGATGGAAATTACTATTTTGTGAAGGATCATTAACTATTTGACCATTTGAAAACTTTAATTTGTATTTTCTGTGTTCTGATCCTTGAATTTCAAATAGAAAGGATAAAATGAATATTTGTTTTATATTTGAAAAGTTCTTGATTTTTTTTTATTTTTTTTATCAACAGTAATCAATAATTTAATAAAAAGCACAGAAATTGATTTGAAAATGAACAAAAAGTTTAAGTGCAAATGTTAGAATTGAAAACTAATGAGAAGTCTTCCTGATGTTTTAAATTATTTTCGTGGAATAATTTAAATTTTCAACTTTTGGAAACTTCTTCAACATTGAAATTTCTATTTTTATTTCTTATCTATTATTTAAAATACAGTAGAATAAATTAATATTGCATTATTTTTAAAAGACCTAAGATTTCTTTCATTTCTTTTAGTTAAAGTGAAAATATTTGCATTGGAGACAAATGAACATATTTTTTGAATTTTGTATCACTTCTTCGAATGTATTTTTAGTTTTGAAATCAAAATTCAAAAGGACAAAATGAATTTATAATTTATAATTTATAATTTGTATTATATTTCGAAGGATCATGCTTTCTGATTGAAAAGTTGAAATTTAACACATTTTAATTTCCATCCCTCAACAATTTCTGTAAAAAGTTATATATAGAATCGAAAAAGAAGAAAATGTTTTTTTGGTATTATATTTCAGTTTTATTTTCTTCAATCAAATCTAGAATACTTTTCATTTGAAAACTTCTAACTTCAATTTCTATTTATTTTCTGTTTTCTATTTATAATTATAATTTAAAATAAGGAAGGATAAAATGAACATTGTATAATATTTGAAATACTCCTGGTTTTTTGCAGGACAATGATTTTTAACACATTTTTATCAATCGCTATAAAAAGTTGATTTGCAAATATTTGAATTGAAGACAAATGAAAAGTAATTTTGTATTTTGATTAAATAATTCATAATTTTGACCATTTGAAAACTTCAACTTCTCTGTTAATAAGTCTTCTTATCCTTTTGTATTCAAAATAAGACATTTAAAAGAAGATTTCTTGAAGGACATATAATTTCACAAAAAAAAAATATAAAATTAATTCGAAGAACAAAACAAAAACGATTAAACTTTTTTTTATATCAGATTGAATATAGAAAAAGAAAACCTTTTCGTATTTTAGTTGTATCTTGTTTTGTCACTTCATTGATCTTCGTTGATCTTGGAAATATTTGCTCTATCTATCCTGAAGAGAAAGATACAGAAGATTACATAAGAAATTCGAATTCATAAGAAATATGATTCTGGGCCAACATTTCGTGAAGAGCGTCACTGAAGAGCTAGATCGTGTTATCGAGTAGATTGCGTCCTAGGTAATCCAATTCCCAATTGTGTCAATATAGTTAGACGTAAATTGCATGGGCCCACGCTCGATAAGAAGTGTCCTATTGTGTCCTCTATATCGTAGCCCAAATCTGGCATCCAATCATCCAAAAAAATAGAAAAAGAAACGAAAGGATAGGAAGGGAAACACCGAAATGTCATTTTAATAAATTACAGAAAATCAGTCAATCATGTTTAATAAGAAAACCCATCTAATATTCATATGCTTTTATCATAATTTTTATGATGACTTTTTCCTAGTTTCATGTTAATGTAGTTATTATTACATATTCATCATTATCATTTAATTCTTTCATTTTTCTAGTAGTTCAACTATTTCTTTCTTAAAAATGTGATTGGTTTGCAAATCTAAGAAAGAATTTTTCAACAGAGTTGTTTATTAGAAGTGAAGATTTTTTTATTTAAAGTTTTCTAAAGGAGAGAACCCAAGAATCGAACATTTTAAAGAACAATTCTAACAATTAAATTTATTGTAATTTGGAATGTCCATTTATGTAAACAAACCAAAAGTATTTTATTACTCTAATCGAGTAAATAACTTTTGATCAGAAACCAATCTATCATTTATATGCTTTTATCATAATTCTTATGACAACTATTTTCTAGTTTTATATTAATGAAATTATTTTTATATATTCATCATAAGTATCTGCAAATTTTTTTAATTTTTCTAATAGTTCATAAATTTCTTCTTTAAAAAAATATGTTTGCTTTGGGACTATAAGGAAGAAAATTTCGACAGCTTATCTGATTTGTATTTTTAGAATTGAAGATTTTTCCATTTAAATTGTTTTCCAAGGAACAAAAAATATGAAATTTTTTGAGCTGGGAATCAAATATTGTAAAAAATAAATCTGACAATTAAATTTATGGTGATTTTGAAGACACATTTGTGAAAACAATCCAAAAGTATTTTATTACTTTGATTGAGTTAATCATTGTTGATAAGAAATCATATCTATATAATTTTATCACATTTTATTGATGACTTTTTTTAATTTCATTTTAATAGAATAATTATTCTGTATTCATCATACTTATCTGAAAAATTCTTCAATTTTTTTAGTAGTTCATCAATTTCTTGTTTAGAAGGATGTTGTTAGTTTGAATTACAAGAAAGAAAATTTTGACAACTTATCTAACCCTTTTTTTAGAATTGAAGATTTTTTTGTACTATGAAATATGAAAATTTTTGGACCCCTAATCAACCATTGTAAGAACAAAAAAATTATGTTAATTTGGAAGACCCATTTGCGAAACAATCTAAAGATATTTCATTATTTTGATCAACCAGTAGAATTTTAATATAAATAACAAATCTAAAAAAATATTTAAATTTGGTTACATATCCAATTTTCTACCTTTTCAGTCGGTAACGAAGATAGGAAAAAGAAATGACAAAGGCCCCTAGATTGAAATTGAACCGAAGACCCCACGAGTCCGAACGTGTCCATACAAGCCATTTGAAAATTGAATTTCCGTTTTTTTCCGAGTGGATTTTTCGAGCTACACTAATTGGAAGTCGTTCGACCATCGAGCCAGAACGATAAAGACCTCGAGCGGGCAAATCGAAAATACAAAAATGTTCCATCCGACCATAAATACACACACATCGTGTACAAATGGGAGGATTTACTTCCTGGAAGTTTTCACTCAATGGATTTCCACTAGAAGCGACCCCGGAGTTAGATAAATCCTGCAGGATTTGTTGCAAGTTTACAAAACGATTACGTGTTTAATCACATAGAAGTTAAACAAAATAAAATCTATTAAATTAAGTCAAAAGTAAATTCAACAATTCAAAAAAATTTCATTTTTTAGATGATAATTTTTTCAGATATAAAATGAAACAAGGATAATTCAAGAAAATATTTTACCTTTATTCATATTCTTATTCGGATTTTGTTATCGAAAAATTATCTTTCTTTGTAAAATTTTAAAATAGAAAAATTAATTCTCCTGAAAAAATCTGTCCTCTCGGTCAAAAATTTTTTGCAATTTCAATCCATAAAAAATTTAAGGATGAAATTATTAAATTACTAAAAAAATCAAAAAACAGTTGAAGATAAGTTTGATGAATACATTAAATTAATCCAATAAAGATCCGACAAAAACCGGAAGTAACCCTATTATAAAAATAGTTGACCTAGCAAAAAAATAATAAATATCATCTGTAAATGTAAATCTTAAACATTGTTTCATTACTTTAACATTCCCATCAATTTCACCACTAACTATTACAAGATCAAACAATAAACATTGTTGAATATTCATCTAACAAGGAACATCTTGTTTCACATGGATGTAAACCAAACGAGCATTTTTCTCGGCGAAGAAATCAACAAAGAAATTCCATGCCAAATGAGAATACTTCCACAATGCAAAAACTAAAATAACACTCTATCCTCGAGTTTTTTCTTCTTCTTCTTCTTCGTTTTTCCTACTTTCGCGTAATTTCTATGCACTCTTCGTTCGCATAACAATACAAACGTCCTGAATTCACGTCTAAAAATCCTCCATGGAATAAAATAACCGCAGACATCATTGTGATAAGCGATAATCGTAATTACAATCAGTATTAGTAATAGTACATAGTATTTTCCTTGAAAATATCGTCTTTGTGCAAATTCATGCGAATATTTCATTTCGGTTACTGGGTCGAAGAAATTTTGCAATAAAAATTATTTATTTGGTTGTTAAAATATAACTTGACAATGATTCAAATTTTGAAGAGGTTTTCCTGAAGAATGATGATCAAAAAGTATAAAATGCAATTCAAATTAGAAATTGTAATTGCAAATGGAACAGCGAATATAATTCTGATTCTAAGTTTAATATCAGAAACAGCTAAATGTATTTCACATTAGTCAAACGTAATTGAGAATACAATAAATGAATTACATAAAATCCTTTCTGAATTCCAAATGTAATTCAAAATTGTCACATTTCATGATTCAGAATTACATTTAGCATTTTGAATTTTTTTTTTGAAATTTGAATTTTTGAATTAATGACGTTTTCTGGACAATTCACAGATTTGAAATTCATTTGATACTTTCTCAATTTCATTTAAAAATCCTAATTACATTTCTTTTTTTTTCTGAAATATAATTTTTTCTGATTTACAACCGGCAAATTCCTTCTACTTTTCTTCGATCTCAAATCACTTTCTTATCATTAAGAAAACACGAATATCCTTGATGAAAAGTACATTTCAGTTCACTTAGAAGCATGCAACTTGAAGAAGGATATCTGAATGGATATTAGAATCTAATCCTGCTTTTGTTTCTTGTCTGCAGTACGTCGATTACTGATGAAAGGCGTGAATCCAAATTCGAGCAACGAGGATGGTCTCACAGCTTTACACCAATGCTGCATTGATGATAACGAATCCATGCTGCAATTGCTCCTCGAGTACGGCGCCAATGTGAACGCTGAAGATAGCGAAAAATGGACGCCATTGCATGCTGCTGCAACATGTGGTCATCTAAAACTCATCAGGTAATTGATTTTCCTTACCAACTAATAACCAACCACTTTTTATATCCTTCCCATATCCTGATAACGAAGAATCATACATTACCGTATATTTGGTTGCCTATATGTTAGGCAAAGCATGAAAAGTCCTTGATGTAATATTGGTTGTCTACCTCAGTAAGCAATCCTTGAGTTATCACTTTCATTTTTTTTCCGTTTGAATGTGTCTAAATTTGAAAATCTAACATTTTGTTTTTTCTTACAGAATATTAATCCTTCGCGGCGCAAATCTTCTGGCTGTGAACGCGGATGGGAATATGCCGTACGATATCTGCGAGGACGAAAAGGCTCTGGATTACATCGAGAGCGAAATGGCGCGTCGTGGAGTGACGCAGCAATTAATCGACGACACGAGAGCGCAAACCGAGATGCGAATGTTGGCGGATCTGCAACGGATAGCTGCCAACAATGGCGACCTGGAGGTGCCCGACTTCCAGCATGCTACACCTGTAAGTGTTTGCCAATTGAAAAAGTTTCCTGTCGGTCGGCAAAAACGCTCCCATTGGAGCGAGCAAACGAGTTGGGCAAAAAGTCGGAAGACAAACAAAGAGGAAGAGGAGCAAATTGCGATTGTTGCCAGCAATGGGAGCAATGGGAGAACGGTTCCAAGTGTGCACGTATCTGTGAACTGAACTTTCACTTCAACTCAGAGGGAATGGCGCCTCTTATGTTGGTGCACTCCTGATTGTGATTTACTAGATGATGGCTTGTCTTCAAGCGTGGGTATTAGTCGATTGCATGTGAGTTGCAACCACTCCCAGATTCTAGGTAATCACTTATCAGAAGGCTGCACCTTTTGTCTTTAGGACTGCTTTTCCATGTGGATATTCGTATGGATGTTTCGTATCAAGAGGCGATGATGATAGGAAGAAATTTCTTGGAGAAAGTTTCAATTTAACTTCGGGAATGTTATCAAAACAAATCCAAAGTTTTCTGGAAGTATTTTTGAGAAGAAAATTGATTTTGGAGTCGTTATAAATATTTAAAAATCAATTGAGTAAATGAACAATATTCCAATAGAAAATTTAAATTTAAAATGCAATTCAGATTAAAGCCAACAGAAAATGTAATTCAGATTAGTCAAACGTAATTGAGAATAAATCAAATGAAATTCAAAAAAGTTCAAATGCAAATCAGATTAATGTCATTTTTGTTAAATAATAATTCATTTTTTGATAGGTAAATTATTGTACACAACATCAAAATATTAACAATTATCACTCAATTTATAATTACTACTTGAATCAACTTTAATGAAATCTGAATTACATGTAATACTTTCTGAATTTCAAATGAAAATTTGAATTAAAGGATTTTGAATTAAAAATGTATTTTCAGAATTACAATTCCCAGATTTAAAATTCATTTGATACTTTCTCAATTTCATTTAAAAATCTGAATTACATTTCTCTGAATTTCAATTTTTCGATTATAATTTCTGAATAAACAACTGGAAAATCTGTGGAACCTTTTGTAATGTTGCTTTCTACTTTCTGTAATTGAAAGCAGTAATCATTTGATTATTAACATCATGCAAATTAATGGTAAAACAATTAGGAAATTATCGACAGATTTTTGGGCATTAACAGACAAAACAAAAAAAACATTTTCAACAATCTTTTCTCTCAAAATCAATGATTAAAATAAATCCAAAAGAATAGAAATTCCAATAACTATGATTGATTAAAACACATCAATTACATCCAACATTTCAAATACACGAAGAATCGAAATGAATTATTCATGAAAACACATTAAAATTGATTTATATTCAGATTTGTTGAATTGATTGAATGATGGAATGAACTACGCTGTTTCCTCACTGCAAAATTACAATTATCATATTCATGTGCGATTGCTACAATCGGAATTACAATGCACATATGCATCAAAATCTAATTGTTATGCTTATCAGTTAACATTTAGTTAGCTTTTACAAATGCTTCATTGAAATGCTCAATGATTACACCTATGGATGCATAATTTATTTATTTATTTATTTATTTACTCTTATTAGATGCACAATGAAAGAGGAATTCAAATGAGTTCGTTTGAAACAATGAGCAATTTGTGAGAACACTTACATCTTTTGAGGATTGGATTTTATAATTGTTCTTAATGTTTAAATAATTGAAGCCCTTGAGATTCAATTTTAAAACATTTTCATTTTGATATCTAAACTTTTTTTAATTTCATTGCATTTGTTAAAGGTAATTTTTTGCAAATTTCTTTTATTTATCTTAGACACTCTTTGAAATTTAAATTATTTTTTGGTAAAAATGATCAAATTTACTTAATTGACAAGGTAATTGTTTATTTTCCCATTGAAAATTAGTATGAAATCATGAAAATACAGATATTTTTGGTAATAAATTCTCTCTCTTTGAAATTTCTTGCTTTCTTGATTCATGATTCATTTCTTGGTAAATTATTAAATGTACAAATTCAAAGTCAACAAAGACGATTTTTCTTTGAAACTTCCTCAAAAACATTTCCATTTGACATTTATTATTGTTGAGGATTGAACACAAACCCTTGATATATTGTTAATAAATAATCAAGTAGGTTGTTTAGATGATATACGAAAACAATGTATGTTTTATAGAGTAGTGTCAAATAACACACAAAATAGATTGTACTGCTATTCCTGATCTTGCGGTGTTCCTCGGTTTCCTCTAACAGNAATAATAGAACGAATATTATGAGATTTAACTTGATTTTGAAGATATATATTAGTATTAAGCCTAATTATTGCATGAGTAGCTTGCAATACTTTGCTAGTGCAAGTTGTCAAGTTTCGCATGGTGAATTTCATATTTTCTCATTTTTTTTAATGATTTCTAATGCTAAACTCGCATATTTAATATAATTGATTAAATACTGAATTTGTATTATTATAATTTATCGGATTAAAATTGCTCAATCTGCATCCATCTAGGGTTTATTAGCTATACTACTGGCTACAATAATTGCACCATCTTCTCCCTCCATGTATTAAAAGCGCGACTTTTCTCAAATCGGCAAAAATGCACATTTTCGTTAAAGATTATTCTAAAATGATCGTTATGANTGTGATAGCTTGACTTCAGTAGAAGGATTGGGTTGCATTCTGGCTATGACAACATGCACTGTTGTTTTGGTGCAAAATGTAGACCTTTGTTGATTTGTGACACATTGGAATGTCTCTGTCTATTTTTGGACCAATCACTACAGATACTAGAGCAGAGACTGTAAGACCTGGAGTCCTGGATCCTTGATTTGCAACTGGGCGCTGGAGGCGTCACTTTTGTGGCTGCAGCCGTTAATCTATTGATTTCACCGCAAATTGAATAGGCGCTGATCACTGCGGACACGCTTCAATTGCCAGTGCAGTTCACCAAGTTCGCATTCGCAAAATGAGCGGCCTGTACAGTGTTGAGAACCCGGCCGAAAATTTCAGCTATGGCAGAGACAAACTGTCTCTGGCTATGGCCTGCTCCTTGCGTCCGGGGCGGCGTACATTTACAATCATCACTGCGTGACTGTAATCAGAGGCGCCCCGCAGGACTTCCTTCTCGGCGGTTGCATCTGCGTGGACCTGGACTGCAACGCGACGTCAGTGAGCATCGGCTCGTCGCTGGAGATGTCTCTCTATGAGGCCGACATCGACAATCTGCTCGTTCCACACGGAGGAGCTGCAGGCTGTGTGCATGGACTCGCTCAGCCAGCTGGAAGCCGCCTTCATTTTCCACATGATTTGCAGAAGTTCGTAATTGCAGCTGGAGCGGAATGAGACGCTCGAAAATACGTTCGCG
>JARJDZ010011075.1:0-12239 GCA_030264555.1 Aleochara sp. GC000083
TTATTAACCGAGTAAGTCTTCATTAGCCGTGATCGTCTAGTGGTTAGGACCCTACGTTGTGGCCGTAGTAACCCAGGTTCGAATCCTGGTCACGGCAATGTACAAAACATTGTCACGGTGAAGAGATTTTTTGGCAATTCATGAGTATGTTTAATTACATCCATATTTACGATACATTTATAATACAATAAATTTGTACCATTTTCGGTGAAAGAGAAAAGGGATGTTTCTTGAAATAACAAGTTTTACCATGTGGTAAATTATTACCTTTTTCATAAATTGTAATGATCATGTTAATTAATATAATTAAAAGCTATAGGCATGATTGTATGAATACAATTGTGTAGGTACGTTCAAATAATATTAATTAAATTATTATATCATTTCAATTTTTCTGTAAGGACGTTGTTACATTATTCTATTTTTTTGAATTTTGACTTTAAATTATTAATTAGAACCGTATTAATAAAATCAATTTCGGAATTTCCAGGATAATACTAATGCACCACATGCAAAATATTTGTATATTCTAACATATCAAACCACGGGTATAAATCTATCATATCGATTTATATCGAATATGAATATGCTCACAGGAATTTTATGCTTTTAGCTACACGATTATAATATGCCAGTTAAGAAATGCAATCAAATTGTAACAAAAATTATTATTATTCTTATTTTAACAATCAAAGCTTTATTTATATGACTTATGTTGTTTGGTTTCTGTCTATCGTGGGTACAATTATATTAATTGGTTCGTCAACACATGTTTCATTTTTATTTGATTTCACAGAAATATATGACACATTTTTTACTAAATTACAGAATGAACCATCCACCCAATTATTAACTCTTTGTTATTGGATTTTATTGTTTCTTTATTATTTTGTGTTAAACTATAATTTTATAGAAGGCTAATCAATCGATAAAATTAATTATTAATTCTATCGATGTGTGTATATTGTAATGAGATTTGTTTAAATATTTTTAAAATTTTCATGTGTATATGTAATAGTGTTAATTTTCGATGAAATCTTGTTTCAAACTAAGGCTGATCAACCAAAGCGATTCAGGAAAAGTTTAAATTGTAAACAAGGTTATCTTATTTTTCCTTTTTGGGAGTTTCGGGTTCCTTTTGTTTTTCTTGCAAGTTTAATATCACTTAGAATCAAACTAAATTTATATTGCAAATTTAAAATATTTTTAATATTTAAAATGTGATTTAAAATAATTATGTTTATTCTTCTGGAGCATGTAAAACTAGTATGTTGTATATTTTTGTGTATTTCCAGTAACATTAATTGAATTTTATGCATATACAAATTATCTAGAGTGCTTCATTGGACAATGAGAGAAATGGATTCATCTAAGGGACGTTCCAGAAAAAAACGATTTTTGCGAATTTTATTTTGTATTCGAATATGTCGTTAACTTTTACATTTGACTTCGAGGTCGTTTTCGAATTTCATTTTAATAATACCACCTACTTTATTGGTTTTCTCTCTTGATAAGCTTTCGAGCATTAACAAATGATTTAATGATATCATTGATTAGCAATATTTAAAATTATGGCAATAATTTTGTACGTGTATTCTTTAAATATTTTGCCAAGACTTTTCAGTGATAAGATAATATGTACTATATTACACGTGCTCAAAATGACATTATGTATTGGTGAACATGGGTAATTTTTGAAAGTTTCACCAATGTGATGTGATAAAATATACAAGTTAATTTTTAATTATTAAATTTATTATTATTTAAATTTCTACTTTATTTTTTCAAAAATTCTTTTTTGTTGTATTACGATTTTTCTAATGTTTTCATGAACTTTATGTACTTAATCTCTAGTTTTATAATATTTACACAAAAAGTGATCAACATTAGGAAGAGGTAAGATCCCAAGTTATGTTTTATAATAAAACACCCTATATTTTATTACACTTATCGATAAATGAAGAAATTCTATTTAGATTGATTTAATAGAGGTATCGGATGAAATGGATAAATGATCCACCATTTACTTTGTATATCTATGAGCTTTGAAAATAGATTCAAACTACATTTAGCATAAATAACGAGAAATAACTCACCCTTTGATCATTGACGTACCACGTGAGATTTGGGGCCGGTGACGCTGGTGGCGCAATGCATTCTGCTATCAAAGGTCCTCCGCGTTCCAACCCCGCACGATCGACTGTTACCACAGGCACACCATCAGGGACAACTGCAACAAAGCATCAACAATAAACAAAACTGAAATGATAGATAAATGCTCGATTTGCATTTGCTCTGACAATGACAATCCATCAATATGTACCTAAACGGCAGAAATTGCGAAAAAAAAAACGAGTAACAAAAAAGTGAAGTGGAAAATACCCCAAAGCACATTTTCATACAGCATGTGCTCGCTGGTATGTTAAATTCTCCATTCAAGCCGAATGCTTCAAGCAGATCCGAATGAATGAATAAGGTGCATTTTTCATTTCGACGTGCAAAATCCCACTTCAATGAAATTTATGCGTTTCTATTGATTTGCTCGTTGTTCCATTGGCACTATACATCGATACGAACATGTTCGTATACGATTCTGATTCATATTCTCTGCCACTGGTAGACTTTTCGCAGAATGTTCGTAATAGATTCCAAAGTGCTGTGGTACACGCTGAATTGTATACATTGAATATTTCGGGAGGTATTTGCTAGTGATATTGATGCATGTATGCATGAAACATATTCATATTTTTGTAGGAAAATGCAATGCATCATCATATTTGGCGTTTTCAAGCGCCATCATAAAAAGCGCATAAATATTTACGTAAAAGCGTTTCAATTACGCTTGCAATCCGTTCTAGTTATGCAGCATTTTTTAGGTTTATGCATTATATTAATGATGCATTACTCATGCTATAAATCAGTCTTATACTGAATTAAAAATGTGATTCGTCTAATGGTACAAACCAAAAAATATAGTTTTTTGCATGGATATGCGTTCAACATACAATGTATAAATAAGATCAGAAAAATTCTGAATTTAATTAATTAAGTGCATTCAGCAACATTGTAAAATAATTTGCATATATTGACATGATTACGAATTATAAGAGATAAAAGTTTTGTGTTTTACACACTAGTCATAGACGTCATTTTATCATACAAGAAAATAATTAATATAATCTTACAAGCTCTCAAAATCCCACTCTAAAAGAGATTCTGATACAACAGATGTTTAATATGATAAATTTGGCCTGAGATTTTCGTTTGACATGACACTTCCTGATCATTTAATTATTTATAAAATGCTGGGATCATATGTTCTGATAAGATGAGAAAACTTAACAACTCTTTAAAAGCTAGATCATTATTTACTTTCTTTTTTTTTGTAATTCTGGCTATAAGGTAGAACCTGAATATGATATTTACTGCTAAATTTTTATTACACTAACTAAATTAGAGAAAATTTTATCATACAATACTAATTAATAAAATCAATTGTCAAATATATATAATTGACAGACGTGAGGAAACACGAAAAGTTGCTCTAAATAGGTTGAAAAATCAAAATACATAATATAAACAAATGTTTAATTATGATATTTAATAGCCTTAAAAAATATGCATACTGTCAATACTGCATGCCATACTATTTCCTTAACTAAAGAATACTATTTTACTGATATGGTTAGAAGTAATGTTTTGATATCCCTCATGAATTATTTTCTAATTGCAATTAAAAATTTTAATATACCCATTCCATTGCAGATTTAAAACATGTTTCAGTTATTGTTCCAGACTATAGATTTCGAACTAAACAGTAAAGAGTTACATGAATTTTAGTAAAAATATAAACTAGAACTCACATACATTTCCATATGTTTTCAGGTTATTTGATCACTAAATTTAGCAAAAGATATTTATTACACGTACGTTGTTTTATAATATTGTTGTCAATCATCTGAATATAACAGCACAAAATATAAATCGGCCATAAAAACCATATCTTTGTATGATAAAATCACTGAAGTACATTCAAACATAAATTGCTATTTCAAAAATGAGGTAAACAACTATAAACATTGCTAGTAAACAAAATGTCTGGAACAGAATTCAGCCATTGATCAAAAGTTATATCCCCATTAAGATCATCACTTGAACAATTAATAAAAGAGTATACCAGTTAACGACACTATAAATTCTCATATTCAAGTATGATCTGATCTCCTCTGGGAGATTTTATCCTTCAACAAAATGCTTCCGTAGCATGTATTTTTCTGGAATTTGATTACAAAGCACTTGAAATCATGAATATACCATTCATTGTTCAAGTAAAATACTTTTTGCTTCCAGGACTCCAGGTGTGATAGAATGGCCAGCAAAAANTGCTTTGGTGGCATGTATTTTTCTGGAATTTGATTACAAAGCACTTGAAATCATGAATATACCATTCATTGTTCAAGTAAAATACTTTTTGCTTCCAGGACTCCAGGTGTGATAGAATGAATGGCCAGCAAAAAGAGACAATCCAGTTGATTAGTCTGGATGAACAGCAATCCTTCATAACGAATAAAAAACAGCAATGCCCATTGTGAATTTTATGTTCGCTTGGCATGAACATTATTATCTTATTATCATCATTATGGCTGATGCTGACTTGACACTGAATGTAATTGATCTTCAGACATGTACATGTACATTCAGACATGAAGTAAAAAATTAGATTTATTGCTCCTTTGGGTAATAATTGCCGTTTTTAAAAGTGAATGTTGTGTTGAAATGATTCTGACAATTCATAAGTCATAAAATATTAAATTTTCTTTATATATCGGTAAAAGTAATCCATTATTTTTACAAAAGAAATAAATACTTTAATTTAATTTTGTCCATCTTTCATCAAAAGTCAAAACTGAATTAATTACAAAATTTTCATAATATAATTGCAGATAAATGGGACCAATATTGCAAAAGTAATGACTTCCTTTTTACTGTATCTGTTATTATAATTAATAATTAATGTATGAGCGTATATGAAATAAAATTATTATATTCAATACATTTGTGAATGGAATAAAAATTAATTGTTGCATAAAAGAGGGAAAAACGCAATCAGTGGGAATCCATTAACGATGAAATCGTACAGCCATTCGCATTATTTCTGCATCGTGAACTAAACGAAACACACGTCAACTGCAGACAATATTTGCAATAATTTGTCATGCCGGCCAACTATGAAAGGAATATTAATGATGAAATATTTTGCTCGCGGCTCTTTCGGATTGCAACCACAAATGACAATAAACTTCCTTCTTATATTTTCTCCACATCCATTTCCAATATTTCCTTTCACATATTGAGTTGCTCGTATCCCTTCTTTTTCCGCAATACTTCATTCCAATTTCCCAATCCTTTATTTGTTTATTACCATTAACACATTACTAAATTGAAAGCATAAAAACTTCCCATGGATTTTTCCGGCTTCCCTATTCTTTGTGCTTCATTGTTCCATTGGCAATCACACGCTGAATGCACGATTTACGATTGCGTTCTGTTGGTCCTTCATTGCACAGATCTACATTCTCATAGCATGGATTCGCGGAAACTTGGAAGCAAGTTGAAGTTTTTATGGGAGGATCACCCACAGTTTGTATTTCGGCCAAAAACAAGACACGCAAAAAATTAGTAGAATAGCACCAAAATTTAATTCCTCGCGCAAAAACCCCGACCCAATAACGTCCGAGCGCATTGTGGTTGTTGTGATGCAAGAATTATAGCAACGGCCCTGTAGATGAATGTGCGAATTATGTATGGAAGCGGGCAGCGCGGGGGGCCTGCTCCAGATACAAAAAGGGGAGCGCGTTCGCAAGCTCCAACTTGATTCTATTCATCATCCTGACGCGAAAGGACTAAAAGGCAACGAGCGCCGGGTGTCCTCCCATGCAACGTCCTTGCCCCGTCTGAGGATTTTATATCCGTGAAAGAAATGATGTGTTCGTGAAGTATTTCATGCCGAAATTATTATGCGATGCCCCCCTATGTATAATAGATGTCTGCGCGGGTGGTATTTGCGTAGGGAAATTTATGAATAAACAATGCTTTCCATAAATTTCACTTTTTTTTCGTGATTCTGTCATCGGTTTTTTACGTGAAGAATTAATGTTTTGCCACTTCTAAGTCATTTTTCTTAAATACGGGATTTCAATCGAATTATAAATCTCATATTTATTAAGCAATAAAATAAACATAAGGTATAAATCTGTATTTCGAAAATAAAATGTTTCTTATCATATCAATCATAGCGATAAAATGTGATATCTTTGTAGGCTTATATTTCTTTTTATTTGAAGATTAATTGAACATTAACTAGAACCATTTTTCGCCCTAAAATAATTTAATTATTATTTTCTATTATTATTTTCCATAAAAAAGGTTTCTTGCAACAGTTTAGTAGATTGGATTTCTCTAAGCATAATAATGTTAAAAAAAACCTTTTTACCATAGAAATGGATTATATTTATAATTTTCACCTATTAAACAGCAAATTAGCGAGATAATTTTGAAACTTAATCTATAAAAATTATAAAATCGGCAATTATTACCTATTATGACTGGATCCCATTTTCCCTGATAACGAATTTTTGGCCAAATCTTCCACTGTACTCATCGCTGAAACATCTCTAATGGAAATACAAGAAAGTAATCTTTGCAAGGAAAACTTCTGTGCTCGGAAATTAACGCTATTTTGGGTAAAGTCGAACGGAATAGTTTAGAAGGAATAGGCCGGTTCTAGATCAAGGTACACAATTACTCAGCACTCATTCTTCTGCACGATGCACTAAACGAGTACCATGCAGTAGAACCAGTATATTCCGTTTTGATGAAGTTTTCAGTTCTGTTGTGTGGTATTAAGCACACATCATGATTTTAATTGACATTCGGTAACCAAGCAATTTGCAGGAATATAAAAGTTGATTTTCAAATTGTTTGTGGTTTTCGTTCATATTTTTGCCTAAAAATCCACTCACCAACAAATGAGTTCCTTTTCTGTTAAATGTACTTAGAACCAGTATTTTTCAAATATATGGCCTAAGAAAAAATAATAACTAAGAAAATCATATTTAAATTACAACCATATATTTTTATTTTCTTGCTATTTTACTTTATTTTTTGGCATCCGCAAAGTTTTCTTACGGTTCATGTTGTTTCAGGTTGACCAAATAATTAACTTCAGTTTAATATTTCGAAATATTTAACCGAAAATACCGTTTTACCCTGTATAAATAAATTTCACCTTCATTATTTTGTTATATTTGGAATGCTCTGTTTAATTTTTCAACAACCGCAAGCAATAATTACCATCTAGTCTCAAGTTTTATATCAATCCAAGTTTGATATGAACAGGTGGCAAAAAACATTTTTAGTATCTACAATACGTTTAATTTTATCATTTTGAGAGTCTGGTTGAGCTTCACTTTATTGTAGCCAAATTTTTTTCTCGTGACTTACTTATTACTATTCAACAAGGAAAAGAGCCGGTAATTTTTTGAAAATTTGTTAATAAAATGTCACTAAAATTTTTATAACTGTTGCCAAATGTCGGGCCATGAAAAAATTGTAGGCATTGGGGTTTTATTAATATTTTTTCTTTTATTATGAAGATGTTTGTACTGTTCAAACTTTTACCTAAACTTTTTTACCGAAATCGTACCCGCTCATGTAATTAAAAGCTTCTACAAGTATTAAAATTATAAATCCTTGCAAGAAAAAAAGGATCAAACAACGAACTCCAAATACGTACTCCCTGCAACATCCGAAACTTGTCTCTTCATTCTTCTTTTGTCATCCGCAATGGTACAAACTCAATCCTCGTTGGGGAATGTGAGTTTAAATTACATTTGTGAATAAGTCGCTTACGCATTGTGGAATTGTGGATTTCCGCGTTGGTGGTGGGAAAAATCCAATTTATTTGCAAATACCCTCACATAGAAAGCCCTGACCTACAAAAAACATCCTTACTAAAATAAAATCAAGTTTCACAGCTAAAATCCACAATAATTATCATATTGCATTTAAATCTTTTCTAATGCTTCAATAGAAATAAACGCTAATGCGGTGATAAATATCTATGGGTTAAATCTATCGACACATTGTATATTATCGCCAATGAAGCCAAGAGGCGAAAGTCGCTAAACGGCAATTTCGGCAAATCAAATTTGCGTCCAGCCGAGCCTAAACGCGAATGTGCAACATTCCACTTAGCGCAAAGTGGAAGCCAAAAGTCCGACTTTAATCCGCTTTTGATCCGAGCGATAAACTTCCATGCACGCATCGAGGCATTTGAGCCAAGGCGACTGTTTCTTTCCATTCCGAAGGTAGCCGAAGAGCCTAAACCTCTAGCAACGGCTCTTCAGAGCACAGTGCTTGCCTACAAAGGTTCCCAGGTTCCCAGGATCTGTATGTGTATGTTCCCTGGAGCAAATGGTTCCTGTGGGTCAAGTGAACTTAAAGTTAATTTGTTGGAGCCGGGCATTTTTTCTACCCTCGCCTTTGTATGCCGTTGTACGTCGGAGTGTTCTTACACAAATGTTAAGCCCCCAGGTAGCATGGTAAAATCGAGAGTGTTACATACAACATGTAGAAGCGTTTTGTCGATGAGGCCATTTGATGTTCTCCATTGGACTTATTTTCGTAGCTGGGTGCGAATCCCAAGGCGAGGATGAACCGACCTTTAACACGTAGCAATCCTTGCAAAAGGGCTATACATTCGCACAATTGCGAGTTGATATTAGACGTTGGGGCGATGGCAGCGGATATTAGCATGGGGGTGTTTCTTCTTAATAAATGGCGAACAAATGGCGATCGCCTTCCGCTAAGGAGGCTATCTCATGCATTGCAAATTCGATGGCGACGCTTCCGCTCCATGGTGTGAATGTCTTCACTTCCTTCCACGTGGGCAGGGCCCTTTCAAATCATATTTGATTGGCGCTATTATGCTGAATTCTTATATCAAATCAATGGGGATTTCTTCAATAAAGTTTAATTTGTGAGGAACCACGTATTGGTAACTTCACGGCTCATTTATAATTTGTTTAATGCAGAAATCCGTCAAAAGTCATTGATATAGAAAAGTTGAAAGAATCGATAAACTCATGGAAACATAAAATATTAAATTTTATGAAAACGGCAATAATAGGTACATAATATAAATAAAATAGTAAAGATACAAAAAATAGAATTCAACATCTGACTACAACATTTACATTCTGTAAAATTAATTGTAAATATTAAAACATCTAGGAATGCAGTTGTACTTTAGTGATTCTCTACTCGAATTTGCCGTCAATCTGTTAAAATTCGGAGTCCCAGGTCCAACATAACGATTTAATAAACTCACTAAAGTTCGTTGAATATAAAATTACAAACAACTCCGCACAATGATATCCAACCACGAAATTGTTGAAAATTTGGTAAAAACATACACCAATACAAAAAAGGTCACTAAATTACTTTTCTAATATTTTGAGACTATAAAACCGCAGAATCGCAAAATAAAAAATGCGAAATTATAAACATTGGCGAAGGATCTCTCCTTTTTACACTTGATGAATCAAGAAGCGACAAGTAAAGTAGAAGGTATTTATTACCCCTACATGTAGAATAAAGTACGACTCTTATTTTACATGTGGATAATATAATATTCCATTATGTCACTAGTAACCCATATAATAAATACTAAAATACTAAATACTAAAATTATAGTACTTAAATCGCTTGCTCCGGTTAGATAAAAAATATCAGAATGCAGAATAAGATATTTTGCCATTTTACTTTTCCTTATATTAATTTATTATTTTTCGACCATCTTAGAAAAAGTCTTAAATCGAAATTCTTTTGACATTTATACTGCTAAAATTCGATCCTGTATAATTCAAGGGTTGATCAGGAATGTTTGGAAACATTAAAATATAGTACACTTATACTAATATATCCAAGATCTAAATTCACCAATAAAACCTATAAATATCCTCCACATTTAGAAAATTTTAGCATAATTGCCCTCATAATGAAAATAAGCTAAAGATAGGAAAACAAAGTGCTATTAAAGAGAACTAACTTCAAGTTGGGTGCGAAAGATTTCAAAATTCGCAAATTAATTTGCAAATAGTGTTTAGTAAATTCTCAAATTTTAAATTTTTCTTTTCATCTCCATTAATGAAGAAATCAAGTACATAGGTAAGGTCTTGATTGCAGAGTTTCACTCTCTGGAAAATACACATTGGCAATTCATAGCCGAAATACACTTGTGGAATGGGTAGATGAGAAACGTTTGTATTTATGTTCAAATAAAGGATCCATTGCAAGTAAACAACGTTCTGTACGAATATAAACAAATCTTATTCCAAAAATTATTTGGATTATTATTACTTCTTCCTTCTTCGTTCTGGATTACATACTCCTCAAAGTTAACAGTAGAAATTAGAAAGACTAATTTTTCAGTATATTAAATAACCAATAAGAACAAAAATCAAATGAAGAGTTACTAATGGAAATTTTTGAGAAAGTTGATTGACACAACACCCGTTAAAGATAACTGTATTCCTGATGAAGGTATGAGCACATCCAAAAAGAATACCAAATGGCAGAATCTTTGAGAAATTATAAGAGTTTACCCTTGCTCTTAATTAAATAAGTACTTTTATAAAAAAACACCTCTAAACTTTTAAGTGTTTTGTTTTTACACCTTCCCCTACTTCCCGTACATTTTTCAGACTTTTTCATGACCACTGAAACATTTCGCCTTTCATCAAGAATAAGTATCATCATCTATATTAAGTTGAGCACCTGTCATTAGGGGAAGAAAGAAGCGCTCGACGTCCACCACCGACAATGGCAATAAAACGCAGGGCGCGCTCGCAAGTTGGCATAAAAAAGGCAAACGCCCAGCTACAATTACCTTAATTCGATGGCGCTAATTAAATGTGCGTCGCCACTTTTTCACCCTCGGATTCGGTCCTTGGTCCTCGCCATGCCTGACGGATGTCCAGGTGTGGTCGAATGGCGTTTTCGCAGAACAGTGCGCAAAACAAAAAAGGTGTGCAAAAACACGTACAAAACGAGAAAAACCCGGCAAATTAATGGCACGAAATTGTACCAACTGCACTTGACACTCTCTCATATTCAACTTTTGTTCGACTTTTTTTCGCGCGTTGTTTTTTATCTTTAATTACCTGGTGCTAACGTTTGCACGCCTGATTAATGAATGAAATTCATTCCAAACATTTGTAAATGATGAAAGTACTTCAATGAGTGGTTTTGTTTTCTAATGTTCGTCATGCTATTATCAAAATGGGATATTCTTTCCATGCTTCACTTGAATCAATTAATATAGAACCGAAGTAAAGTATAAAATAAAATTTCCTCAAATTATATTTTATGTTCAGATTTCAAAACCAAACTCCAACGAAGTACGGCAACGATGAAGTAACTAATTTGACAATGTCTTGAATAGAATCCACATTGCTTGATTTTATCTTTCAATGTATTCAAAAAACTATTCAAACTATTCAAAAATGCGGACAAAAATATTATAAAACAACAAAAGCCTACATGTATAGACCCACTCTGATACAGACACAACTGACAAAATATATTAATTTTTTACAAGAAGGAAATAAAGTTTCAAAATTATTCAGCTTAAATTTAAAGAAATTGGGATCACTAACTGAAAGATGAATTAGTAGAAATTAATAAAAATCAAAATTTCAATACATAAACAGTAGTAAAGAAAAAACAGTTACAAAGAAAAATTTAGAAATACCATTTGACACAACAATTATTAAAACTGCTAGGATAAAGTTAATGGTAAAAAAGTCAAGGGAAAAATATGTAAGTAACTATTTTAAGAATATTTTGGTGGAATACTTGTTGATGATAGATAATTTACTCCAATTTTTTCCAAAAACTTTTCTGCACTGGCTGGAACAATGAAAGTTTTATGTTTTTGGAAAGGGAAACATTGTAACATTTTCAATAGAACACGAATCATATTGTTTCAGGATACCTTAAAATACATTCATTATCAATTCTATAAATTGATTGGATGATATTTTCGTAAGAATCCCTGGGTGGCCCGACGAAATAGCAAAGATGAAACAGCAAAGACGAAAGAGCAGTGAGGAAACAGCAGACGGGTGTAAGAGCAGGCCAGAAAACAGCAAGAAACGATACAGCAAGTAGACAAA
>JARJDZ010011080.1:0-39674 GCA_030264555.1 Aleochara sp. GC000083
CTAAAAAATTATGGGGAGTGAATTGAACTGATATGTAACGCTCGGAATGAAACGCTCTTTCGGGTAAAGTCGGTTTGAGATGAGCGAGAGAGATCATGATGTATCAGTCACATTCAGAACTAGATTTGATTACATTGAAAAAATCGATGAAATCACAACAAAATAAAAATTGAGAACAATTGACGAAGTTACTTTTAGATATTTAGCCAATCACATTTAGCCAATTTAATCACGAATACGCATTTCATATTTTAATAACAATAAACCGATTCTTTCACTTTAAAAGTAGGATACAAATGTGTTGTGAACAGAGCAAAATTTCCGTTTTACTTAATTTATAGATAATTGTTAATGTTATTGCTTTGTAATTATGAAAATAAATTGTATTTCATATAACACAGCTTTGATAAAGTTTTCACTTCTATCGTCTGATCTTAGGCACACATTAATTTTTTTTAGTAAAGATGCGTCATGCTGCGCATAAACCAAGCTTCCTTTTCTGTTACGCATCTGCCAATGAGCAATATTTGCGTGGGTTATTATTCCCAACCCTATTCAACATTACGATCTCTACCACAATTACTGATGTTACATGTCAAATTTTACTATTAACTTTGGTATTAGTTGGCACGTTATGTCCATGTTTAAACAACCTTAATAGAGATCGTGAGGTTCAAAAAGGCACAACGAGTGGGGATGCGTCGCGCAGAAACCAAAATACGATTCGGGTAACTTCGACGCAGCTGGCTTTTTTGCTACGCCCTTTAATTTCATTCGCTACTGTCAACGAGCTATGTTTGCGCAGGTTTATCCCCACCCTTTGTGCCTTTCTAAACCTCACGATCTCTAGTTATTTATGCACCAAGAGAATTAAGTGACGCTTTCTCCCTGAAACCGTAAACAATGCTTGCGGCGTAACCGAGGGCATTTTCAGTGGAGGGAACAAACCGTCCTTAATTCTCGAGGAGCATACAAAATTTTTCTCCCTTTCCCTCAACATTGCATATAGCTTATCGAAATAAATCCCCGAGTTGAGATTGTGTGCTTGTCATTCACTCTATTCACATCTCTAAATTGTCGCTGACATTGACACTTTTAATACGAAAACCATTGAGGTGTCATGGAAATTGTGTAATTTATTTATTGATTCCGCTACTTTATTCCCTGGTTACCGATTTTCTACCATGTTAAAATGCATTTAACACCCGGTCGAGAGAAAATATTTATAATCTTAGTAATCATCACTTTAATTCGCGAATTATCATTCATTTTAAGCCCAAGTGTAGAAAGTATTAAGTCACCTATCTTGCGCGTGAATAATATTCAATTTTAGGCACCACAAAACATCTTTATGCATGCTGTAGCATGTCGAATATCAAAATAGAATAATAATTTATAAAAAAAAGAGTTACTTACTTCACGCAGCAATCCGAATAAAACGTCAGTGCTAAGTGATCGCTCATGAGCTTCATCCATGATTATGGCACTGTAATGGTCCAGATCGGGCTCCCGTAAACTTTCCCTAAGTAGGATTCCGTCTGTCATATATTTAATGATGGTGGTCTCAGAAGTGCAGTCTTCAAATCGAATTGCATATCCAACTTCATTACCTAAAGTATCAATGATTAGACAATTATGAAAGTTTTTTGTGTATTATTACCTAAATGAGTGCCCATTTCATCACTAACACGCTTAGCCACGGACATTGCTGCAACCCGCCTAGGTTGTGTACACCCAATCATGCCATATTTGCTATAGCCATCTTCATGAAGATATTGAGTTAGTTGCGTTGTTTTTCCACTTCCCGTTTCACCTGTAAAATAAAAATTCGTCAAAAACGGCCAAATAGATGATCAATGCATTCAGCAGCTTCCAAGTGACACAGCATCCGCCGTGCTACAGGTGCGTAGGTACGCACAAAATTATATAATATTAATAATATAATTGAAACGCCTATGAATGATTTCCCGATTTTCTTTTATATTTAAATTGCCATATTTTGGTATCCCGTAGGTAAAGACCACACTCGACCGGCCAATGCATAGTAAGCATAACTATTGAACCTATTTTATTCGCATTGGACTACAGAGTCTACTAGAGTCGGAATAATAAATGCACAATTAAAACTTACCCACAATAATAACCACCGAATTATCCCGAATTACATTTAGCAATTCTTGTCGAACCGCAAAAACTGGTAAAAAACGTCGTTGTTCCAAAATAGTTTTCTTTTTTGCAAAATCACTGCTCGCTTCCGTTTTTGTTATATGCTCTGCAAATTTGTGATCTGCTTTATAGTCGGTAGAATCGTCATCCTTATTATATTTTACATCTTCTTCTTCTTCCTTCTTTTGAACACCCAAGATGTTCCCCAATTTTGAACCACCTAACTCCCAATGTTTTTTTTGTGCTTTTTTACGTTCTTTTTGTTCTCGATAAATCCTAACTAGATGTGAACCCTTCCTTGCAACAACAGCCATATCTGATGTTGAATCCCTGAAATACAAATTATAGTATTATATGCATTGGAATTTTTATATTTACATACCTCACAGGAATCACAGGCTCAGGCTGTTTGGTAAACACAATCCTTCCATCTAAAAATGGTGGAACAATGTTGTGAACTAGTAAATGAACTCTATCAATAGATTCTTCATCAAAATCTTCATTAAAATCAACTGAATGCACAACTCCTGATGTTAGCATTCTATTGCGTTCCCAAAGTTCATTATCCTTATTGATTTGCCTTTGTTGTGCAGAAACACGTTTCTTTTTATGCAATTCTAATTGCTCTTCCTTTTTGCGAGTATATTCTTCACTCACACTTGAAAAGGGATTGTGTTGTTCATCATAACCTTCATCCATATTATACCACTCCCTGTCCAAACGTTTTTGTTCTTCCTCCCAAATTTGTTTTTCAACCATCTCATCATCTCTTCTTGAACCATGGGTTGAGCGAGGTGTAGCACCACTATGCCTTCTGTCCTTCATCCAGCTATTATATTTATGTGTAGGAGTCATTCTTGGAGTGTCATCATAGGACCTACGATGTTTTCTGTCAGAGGATGAGACTGAATGTTTGTTTCTACCAACTCGCACAGAACCACTGGAACTACCTAGCTCAGATTTTGGAGTTGGAAAATCCCAAGAAGATTTTTTCATTGGTTTATCATCATCATCTTCATCTTCCCAAGATGTTTTGGACACTTCATCCTTTAAATTCAAATTAGGAGTTCTTGGTTCATCTGTAAATCTTGGATAAGATTCATGCTTATCCGAACTTTCACTATGCAACCTTCGTTTATTAGAACTCTTTGTACTAGCATACACTCCTTTTTCAGCATTTTTCTTGCTCATTCTTTCAGCATAAATTTCTCTTGCCTTTTCAGAAATTCCACCAGTATAAGTAGGAGTTTCTTCATGACGATATCGGTATGAACGATGTTTTGAGTAATCACTGGCAGATTTGCTACTTTTTGCACTGGAACTCTCTGTTCTTTCCTGCCTTTTCTTTGCTGCCAGTTGATCAAGACCTAATAAGGATGGTTGTGGTATTTTAAAGACAGGTTTTTTCTTAATAATTAAACCTCCTTTTTCATTAGAACTACCATCAAGTCTATAAACTGATTCTTCATCCATGCCTAGCTGAGGAAAGAAAATAGCAACGATAGCAACAATGTTCTCAATGGCCCAAAAAAGTACAATAACACTTCAACTGCTCATTGTTTAACGGCTTTTATACCACCACGATCACGGCCGCAGATTAGATTGAATTAGATGCACATCAAATATTCCTGATATCAACGACGATGACAACGATTCAATTAAGCCAGAGACTCTGATTAAGCACATATGTAAGAGCACAGATACCAAGGCTTCTAATCTATATAACCTGAAAATCGGCATTTAATGCGTAATGTTCGCATTAGGGAGCGCCACTATCCAAGCACATCGATTTGGCAACATAGCATGTGATAGAGCACTTGCCTGATGTACAGTGTGTCGGGCAATCACAGACCTATATATAGAGTATGTATTTATATAGTTCTGTGCGGGCAATGCAAATGGATTTGAAAGTGGATAAAGGACAGGACATGCATAGGAAATATACATTTATTTATTTAAACGGATATGCATAAGTATAATCATTTCTATTATATTAATGAACGGGTCTTCACTTGACAGTAGGTTTGTTCGTTACTTGCACTATTTCTGCACTTTTGCACTTTTTGCACTAAAACTGTTCGTTCGTCAAGTTATGACGTCATTAGTTCAACCTTGTTTTTGTTCGTTACCTAAGGTGCACTGCACTAACCTGCACTTGGTCAAAAGGAGGTGCAGAAAAGTGCAGTGTTTTTATGGTGGGAAGGGGGAAATTGAATGGCGCCAAAATTTGAATTTTTGCAAAAAATTTACAAGCAATTGTAAAAAAATATCAAAAGCAGGTTAATTAAGGAAGGGAGATAAATTAAATATGTGGCGTGACAACGGTATTATAAAAAAAATTGAAAATGATATCCAAAATGAATCGAAAAAGATTGACAGAAATATTTGCACTGAAACTGTTCGTTACAAAAGAAGGCAGAGTCAAATTTGATTGAACTACTGACGTCAAAATGCTGCACCTTGCTGAACTTAGTGCAACGGTAACGAACAAACCTATAATCGTCTCAATAAGTACACATAGAAGAAAATTTTACCTTTGTTTCCGAACCGTTCTGAGTTTGCAAGTGAAATAAACAAATATTTTGGTTTTTTTTTCAAAAGTTGTTTTTAAATAAAAAAATCTAATTTTCGTATCGGGTCGTGGTCAAAAAGGCACTAAGTTTGCAGCACGGTCTACATAGTCCGTCTATCTAATCTATGTCTCTGCTATGGTCTAGTCTAAACAAGCCCGAGTGTACACGAATCGTAACACTTCTATTTGGCTGCATTCGTCTCATTCGCCGCATTTGCCTAAAAGATCACGTTGTTGATTCAGTTTATACGAGTGAATTATAAACCTTGTAAGTTTAGTTATTTAGCCTACCTTCTATTAAATACATATCGTTGATTTTATACTTGAAATATAACCTCACAAATGTGATGTAACTTGCAGATTGACAAAATTTGATGGCCATTAAAATAACTTACATAATCAGTCGATACTCTATTGTAACACTGCTTCCTGCTTTTGTAGTAAGTTCCATTTATCTTGACTACACAAGTACCTTGAAGTACAAGAAGGGGCAACAGCAGCTAAATCAAGATGTTAATGCAAATCTTTCCTAAAGGCATCCAATGGGGAATAATACCTGTTACTGGATTTATGATAGGCTGGTACCTTGATCAAAAGGAAACTGAAAGAATGGTATTATTTAGAGATAAAAGTGCATTGTATGGACGTAAGTTAGGTCCTGATGAAAAGCCTTCTTGGCCTTAATAAGTATATGAACTAATATGTAGTACATATTTAAAGAATTATTCAAATCAAGTAATATACATATGTTGGCATACAGGATTTACAGATATTGTATTATGTTGTAATATGAAATTGTAATTTTGTGGCACACATTTCTGTAACTGGTTTACTGCCTTAAACCATTTTTTATTTGTAATTAAAATAGTCCTGGCAAAAAGTAATATTATATTATTTCTGTAACAATGTGGTGTTTCAAAATACATACAATACTTATTAAAACAATTATTCAATTTTACACATATTTTCTAGCCAAGCAAGCTAAACAACTTTCCATAAATCACAGCAATGTGTGTTTAATTTCATTAATTTCCTCTTGATTCATTAATCTTAGCAGGTTGAATGCTTGTTTTTTAGAATCTTCATTCCACAATGGTGCTTCAGACAATTTATGTGGCCAGTTTATTTCTGCCTGGTCTTGTTGATCTGTTTCAAGAACACTCCATCCTTTATCTAAATCCTCATATGTATGTGCAGACACAGAATCAGTTGAAGATGTACCCGAATCAGGTTTCCTGGATTTTTTACTCAAAAACATGGAACTTAAAACAAATTTCTTTTTTGGTTTCATATCCACTGTATGAGATGCTTTCTGAGATGTCTTATTAATCTCCTCAACATCAAGCTTTTGAAATGATGAAATCATTTCAGGTAGGTTGACAATTTTCTTTTTGCAGTTAAATTCCCTCTTGATATTGTGAATATCCTTTAATGGACTGTGGGACTTAAAACGTACCCTACGTTCTGACGCAGTGCGATTGAATTTTGCTGGTTTGGAAATTTCATGAGCATTCAATTTACAGCTAGTGGGCACTACTGGGGATTCACCACAATCTGCTGAAAACGATGTGTCATTTGGATCATTTGACATTTTTACTGGACCTATAATATTAACAATTTTAATACCAAATTTATAAAATAATATATAACTTACATTTCATGGCTATTTCCTTCGATCTTTTCAAGTAAAGTTCTGCTCGTGTTATTTTTTCTTTTGCAAGTCTATCCATTAAAGCAATTTTCTTCTCCCGTTTATCCAGATTGTATTTACGTTCTTGCAATTCCTGCTCAAACATTTTAAGCTTGGCATCCATTTTCCGCAATTTATCCAATTTTAAATGGAAATCAGCAGGACTATTTTCAGATACATCTTCACATTTCACATTTAATGCACACTTTTTCACAAATAAAGGAGGCATTTCATTGCTTGCCTGCCTAAGTATCACAGCAGGATGGTAAATTATTGAATCTAATGTTGGTATAACATCTGGCTCAGGATTTGTAAGGAAAGTATGAAGATTGTGTAAATCCTTACTGTAATAGTTTGGAAAATCACATCCTAAATCATATTTTAAACACAAATGTACCATTTGGTGAAGTATGACTTCCAAATTATAAATGTTGCAATGGACATCATCATCACATTTAGCAGGTTCAGTACTCAAAGTAAAATTTAAAACTTTGATACCTCCATTTGCATCAATGAAAATATCCTGGATTTGCAATTTTTCTGCTTTATTAGAATCCATCTTGCAAAAGTTGGCCAACTTATATATAATATTCCATATCCACACCTCACTGATGTACTCACTTCGCTTGTTACATTTTTGTATTATATTAGCAATGGAACCATATCCACAATATTCCGTAACTAAATAAACGGTTTGCGTTTGTTCGTGAACGATGTAATCATAGAAGTTGAGTAAACATGGATGTTGCTGTAATTTTCGTGTGCTAATTTTTTCTAATATATCAGAACTCTCTTTCAAAGCCACCCCATAGTTGATGGCTTTCCAAATAAACACACCATTCGTTGATTTATCCCTCACTTTATAACAGGTGGAATTTAAACTCGTGTCTAATATATTTAGCACTTCATAATCTTCGAAGCACGCCATAATGTATTTGATTAATTCCGGAGTTTCGAACTTTGTGAAGATATCGAACAACTGACGGTTGAATCGGTGGTTGAACTTGGAAAAATAAAAACATTTTTGAAATGGCTTTGGTTTCACCAAACAGGTTTTTAACTTTTTGGGGAGGGGGGATTACTCGTGGGTTTTTACTGTTGTAAACATGATGCCTTTCCTTTCAGCTGATCACACTTGAGCGCATAGATGAGAATTTTACATTGAGACTGAGGTGATTGAGATAACCGAGCCTGTTTGAGCGTGTGTCACTCATTTTTGAGTTTCATGTATGCAGACCGCACACGGTCAATACCGTGGAGGGAGTAGGTCTGGAGGTAGCGTTACCTATTCTTGCCATGTAAATTTTTCGTTTGGCCTTCAAGGCAGGTTTAGAGGTCTTTTTCTGTCATTTACTGTCATTTTGAGAATTCATTGGCGTGCACTTTGTAACTCCCACCCACCCATCATTTCAAGACCCCTTTTTAGCACACTACTCCGACGCCACTGACTGAGCGACCACGAAGAACCTTTTATGACCCTTATGTAAATAGACACTTTTTCGAGTTAGCGCTCTCTCCAGACATTCCTCCCTCCACGGTCAATACTTTCATCAATCTAACCCTATATTGAGCTAGGTATTGACCGTGTGCGATGCGCACATTGAAGTTCGCCTCGAACTCTCTGCTACTTCATGAAGTCGCTCAGATGGTGGGCACAAAAATGCAGTAGAATTGTGGGAAAACCTGAGAACTGGTTTTAGAGCAAAATCGTGACATAGTACAAATATATCAACAATGTTGGTGCTTTCGGTAATTGAAAATATTATATGACAATAAAGATAGTTTTCTCGGGAGTTACAACTAGGGCAATATAAGTTGCCTACCTCAATTATTCTGTTATTCTAAACTCCAGCTGACTCTAGCTTGCCATGGTAGTTGAGTTGCTCTGTGGTAGTCACAGACATATATATATACATATATATATATATTTCTGTGGTGGTAGTGCATTCAGCCGATTCACTGGCTTCACACAATTTTAGGTTATATTCATAACTTACAAAAATGATTCGAACAGTTTTCAAGAAGTTGTTCACCAAGCAAAGCAGTAATAATATAAGGTATAACAAATATTAAATTAAGATATATACATATATGAGTTTACATTTCAGAAATATATACTGTGCATGTAAGGTATTCAATCCAGCAAAAACATATGAAGGCGAAGGAAAGACCACTGTTCATATATTGAACAATGAAGCTGATGCAGGTCTAATGATCAATGGTGTAAGCCAAGTTGGCTTCAGATTAAATAATAATATGACTATATTAGGCCCAATGCTAATATTTCCCAGGTGAAATATGTTTATAAAGGTAATTTAAAAAACAAGAATATTACATTTCAGATCTGTCCTATCATGGAATATTGGATCCATTAAAGATATAAATGAAGCAGCTTTGACATTATTTTCAATAATGGAACCCAAAGCAGATATTTTGGTAATTGGTGTGGGTGATCAAATACATGACACTTGCATATACAAACAGCTAATACCCATTGGAAAAAAGATGAATTTAAGCATGGAAATTTTACCAACTGAGCAAGCATGCTCAACTTTTAATTTCTTAAATTCTGAAGGTAGATTTGTGGTGGGTGCAATGATTCCACCTGAAACATTGGTATTATCTGATGATGATGTTGCTCAAACAAAATTAAGGTATCAAAATATTTATGAAACTGAAGAACCACTTAAATTCTAACATTAGGTTAAAGATATTAAATGCATTATACATGTGCTGTTTTTATTTTTATTCAAACTTATCATTGCTGCTGTGAGCTTTGTCATATGGAAATTTTGTACATTAGGCAAGAAGTATAAGTAAAATATTGAAAAGCTTCATTATAATAAAACTGAGAATCAGATTTTGTGACATTTTTCAAACCTTTGCTTTCATAGTTTCAGGAACTGGTGCAATTTTTGTACCTTTAACAAAAGTATGTTTATTGGGTTAAATTTAGTTTGAAATTTTCACAACAAAATCTTGTACCCTAGCCAGAGACCGCTCTAGCTGATCTAAACAACTTTATAGCAGAGTAGAAGCAGAGAGAGAGGATTGTTATGAGTGTATGCAAATTTTATCTAAAATCTCAAATGTGTCAAAAATCTTACAATCTTGAAATTACATCCTTTGAAAAACACATAGATCATACCACTACTGCCTATTTCATGAACACCTAGAGAAAAATAGCTGCTCACATCAAATTCTTGATTGTACAAGTTTTGTGCTCGCTGGTTGTGAAGTGTATTTTGGATTTTAGGTATAGTTTGTGTACCTTTCATCCCCTCCCTAGTTTTGATAGACAGGTTATGTTTGCGGTTGTCTTCACTATCTTCAACTCGGGAATTTAATTGCAGTAAATATTCAGTACCGACAGTACCGATAAAATTTGTTGAAAATGTTACCTACGAGGGGGTATTTTAAAGATATAGACTGCCCATATCATGAACGAACGTGTGGACGTCCGTATTGTCACTTTCGACACCGTAAAAAAGCTCAGGAAATTGAAGACAAGTCAACAAGTTCTTCAGTGCCCACATACAAGCCGACACCAAAAAGTGAATTAGCCAGTAACAAGAGCCACATTCCGATAAGCTACGTGCCAGATATTGTGCGAACTTCTGGACGAAGCAGCTATAATGTTAAGGATAGACCTACTTATAAGCCTACGCCAAAGAGTGTTCTCTTAAAAACTATTTCTAATGCTGAACCAACATCATATACACCTACACCAATACAGGATTTGCAACATGCCACACAATCATCTAATTTGGATTTGGATGAATTATCACAAGAGTTTCATATGATAGATGAAATTATAACTGATTCTAATTCAAATCAACAGCAGCCTCCTGGTTTTATTAAAGCTAGTTGTCCAAACAATGAGGAAAAATTGAATGTGGCTGATTCATGTTCCACCAAGAAATTAGAAAGTAGTAGTAAAAAAGATCTTAAACATAGTTATGATGGTAAAGACAAGAGTAAACAACATGGTAAAGATGAAAAGCAAAAAAATGTTAAAGATAAGGAAAAAACATCTAGGTCAAAACACCACAAAAGTAGCAGAGAAACAAAAAGTAAACATTCTTCACATAGTTCTGAAGGTAAAAAGAGCAAACCTAGATCAGAGGAAAGAAAAAGTAAGGATCATAGGTCTAAAAGCAGCAGTTCCAGAGGCAAGAGTGACTGCCAAAAGGAGTATAGTAGACATTCAAGTTCAAAAGCAAAAGATGACACAAATAAGAGCAAACTGGAAACATTAATTAAGCCCAAATCATCATTTGATCTAAAGAATGATATATTCAATGAGGATTACACTGATGATGATGAAGATGAAGCAGCAATAAATACCATGCAAATTGCAGATGAGTGTTTGAAAATTTTTAATGAATATAAAGCACCAGAGGTAAAAAATCTGATTAAGAATGTAGAAACAGTAAAAAGTGATACTGATACTGAAGAGTCATACCCAACTGGCAAGAAACGAATTGCATATTCCAATGCAGCTGCAATAAAAGAAGAAACTGTTTCACGACCAGCTATGAAACAAATTAGCTCAGTCGGATTAATAATGCAGAATCGTATTCGTATTGCGCAACAAGCTCATGCAGCCAATGAAGGTCAGAATTTGATGAAGGAGCTTAAAAGTATAAAAAGACCGGCAGTTAATTCTGTGCCCTCTGAAACGAAAACAAAAAAGACAAGGACAAATGGCTCACAACGACCAACAACAGCAGCAGTTCCACCAGTATCAACTTCCTCTTCGCTAATTGATGATATAATTTCTGGACGCACTTCCTCTTCTAAATCCAAAAAAATAGCCCCGGTCACAAATGTCCTATCGATTCAAAAGGCAAAGGCGAAGATAGATGAAATAAAAAATCGTGCCAACGCTATGGCTGCCTCAAAAACTGCTGCGCAGACTATTTCGAAGGGAGCTCAACGATCAGCTCACATTCCTGATATGTCACTCTCAAATATACCGGATGTACTCCATGCCGAACGCTCAAAGCTTCCAGTAAACGTCCGAACACGGTATTTGGGGCTTCTCGCAGATGAATGTGTAAAGCTCTACGTTTCTTCAAAGGATGCCTACTCCAGAGCCCTAAATGAAGAGTTTAAATGCTATGAAAGATGTTCGGCTGTAATTACTTATAGGAACTCAGCGATGTTAGCTGTTAATCGTCTACGCAAAGAAGTTCAAGAAAGGGATTCCTCCGGATTAGGGCCTTTGCAAGCTGGTGAGTCCAATCAGAGAGAGTACGTCAATTTGTTAGAAGGAAAACGATTCTATGATCAAGTAATGGCGTTCATGCTCTCGGAAGAGGAACTTATTTTGCATGGTTTTCCAAGGGAAGGACCAATGCCGGGAAGAGCTGTTATCAACAATAATAAGCCAGTCACCTCTGAGCATCTGGACCCAAACCAACGTTTATGCTGCAGATGCCACAAATTGTATTATATTAATCGTGAAGGATTTCCATTGGTCAAAGAAGAATGTTGCTATCATCCGCTAAGGAAGCGTACAATACGTGGGGAACGAACCTACCTATGTTGCAAAAGTTCTGAAGACACAGGCTGTGTCATTTCTGATACTCATGTTAGTGAAATATCCGCAGACCGCGAATTGGAGGGATTTCAGTCAACCCTCGAGTCCGAATACGAAGACGACCCCAGGAATTTCGCAGTCTATGCACTGGATTGTGAGATGTGTTACACAACAAAGGGACTAGAGCTAACACGCGTGACTGTTGTCGACTCAAAATTAAAAACAATATACGAATCGCTAGTGAAACCATTCAACCCAATAATAGATTACAACACACGATTTTCAGGCATTACACAGGAACATATGGACAAAACAACTACAAATATATTACAAATCCAAGCAAATATTCTCCACTTGTGTAGTGCCAAAACTATACTCATTGGTCATTCATTAGAGTCCGATATGAAAGCACTTAAAATAATTCATAACTCCATTGTTGATACTTCAGTAATGTTTCCACATAAGTTTGGATTACCACATAAGAGAGCATTGCGTTCATTGGCTAGTGATTATCTTAAGAAAATCATTCAAAACGATGTTGGGGGCCATGACAGTGCTGAAGATGCCTTAGCCGCGATGGAATTAGTTTTGTGGAAAGTTAAAGAAGACTTAAAAGTTAAAGGGATTAAAAACTAACAAAATGTACCTATATGTTTTACTGGTTTCAGTTGATCTAAGAAAATGTACATTAATTTTCTGCGCGACTATTATTCTTTTGTAATTTACAAATACGTTAGTTAATAAATATCTTGTATTTATATTTTAATACGTAAACTGACTTTTATTTTTAACGAAAATAGTCTTTAGCATTAATTCTACATAAACAGAAAAAAGGTACCAAAAGCAACTGATTTGCTTTTATTGTTCTATGTCCGATCGTGCATCAACCTAATCTGAATATTGTTTTGCGTTTAAAAAACGGGTGATCGTATGAACGATTTTTTGGGGCGAGCTTTTCCACATCGAAATGGAGGATGAGATTCGTGTGACGAATACCATAACTATTTCTGATTTAGCAAAAACTACTTCGAAAGCAGTTTAGTGTCTCTGTCACGATCTCTGCCTATAGGATTGTTGATTAGTTTTACCAGAGACAAACTGGTTGTCTCTGGTTTTACTTTTTCTGTAAAAAAAAAAACAACTGAATTTCAGAGTCAGAATTTTAGAGTCCCGTAAATCAGTAACTGAGTCCCTGCTTTCGCCACGATGACCTTTTATATCATAGCAAAGTAAACGTGTAAACATATTAATAATTATTTAAATATCTATCAATCATATTGCCATGTTGCCAAACTGCTTTTTGAACGACTTTAGCACTACCTTGCGGAAGGGTGCATAATGATATTATACCGGGCACGTTTTCGCCCATAGATATATCTATGTTTTCGCCTCCTTGCGCATTCCTTTTTTTATTTGGGCCTGTTTGGGCATTACACCAGCAACAAGGAAAGCACGTTAGCGCAGTTACAGAGAAACTTTCGATTTGTGCCACCAGGGCTACCATTTGTCAACACAAAAGTTTGCATGGGTGGGTTTCAGAGGTTCTGTCTCATCTATGTTTCAGTCCCTGGTTCACTGAATATTGTTCATATGTTTCATTCTAAAAGAGATGTGGTTTAAATGGGAAATGACGTTGCAGCAGACCTATAATTTGTAGTTAATTTATTATTCACGAACAATTATTTCTAAACTAAACTTGTACCTGTGACTATGTTTGGTGAAATATGTATCAACAATCGGAACACGTAACCGTAAATATAACAGCATTTGGAAGTTCTGAAAGAACCAAAACAAGCAAAACCAGAAGTTTTTGGAGGGTAAGCTTTGCAGATAATTAATTCTATTTACTTATGGTAAAATTTTAGTTATGGAATCAGTTATCTCGATTTCAACGCAATGTCATTTACATTTTCGCAATTATTTGTTTCTTTGGCTTGCTGTATGTTTCAACAATTGAAGGTGCAATCTCATCTAATGAGCCTACAGTAGGTTCAATAATTAGCGCCATAAAAAAAGACATTATGATAAAAGGAGATTATGGAGGAAATAAAAACTCAGACACAGAAAACTTAAATATTAATTTAAATGAAGTGCAGGAGGGTAATGTTTTAGAGGAACCAAAAAGCATTGAAAATGCTTTTGTAGAATTGCCAAAACCACACCAGGTAACTGGTGTTGTTTTTGAAACCACCAAAACTGAAAGACAGTTGGCTGTATTAGAAGCATTTAAGCATGCCTGGAAGGGTTACAAGGAGTTTGCTTGGGGGCATGATAATTTAAAACCAATTTCAGCAGGTTACCATGAATGGTTTGGTGTAGGACTTACACTTGTGGACTCATTAGACACCATGTATATCATGGGTCTTGACAAAGGCAAGATATTTAATTAAATTGTAATTTACAGTGTCATAATATGAATGTTGTAGAATTAGCAGATGCCCGAAAATGGATAGACAAACACTTGAACTTTGATGTTAATCGTGATGTGAATCTTTTTGAAATAACAATAAGAGTGTTGGGAGGACTTTTAAGCATGTATCACTTGAGTGGAGATACTTTATACTTAAATAAGGCAGTGGATTTGGGAGATCGTCTGCTTACATGTTTTGATTCAGCATCAGGCATTCCATATTCTGATGTAAATTTGTTTACCCGTAAAGCACATGCACCCCGTTGGTCCCCCGACAGTAGCACATCAGAGGTTACAACAATACAGTTGGAGTTCCGAGATCTTAGCCGTTGCACTGGAAATCCCAAATATGAAGTAAAAATGTTTAAACATTAATTCATAATCAATAAAAATATATTTAAATGTGTTTCAGCGAGTAGTCTCGGAAGTATCGAAGCATATCCACAGTTTGGATAAGAAAGATGGTCTAGTTCCTATATTTATTAATGCAAATACTGGTCAATTTTCATATGCGACTATTACTCTTGGAGCTCGAGGAGATTCATATTATGAATATTTATTGAAACAATGGATTCAAACAGGGAAAACGATTGACTAGTGAGTTTTTATTGATTAAATATTACTGTTATCTTCACACATGTTTTTAGTTTGAAGGATGATTACGTCGAAGCAATTGCTGGTGTTGAGAAACATCTCGCTAAGCGGACAAGTCCCAATGGCTACATTTTCATTGGTGAACTTTTGCCTGGTGGCAAGGAGTTCAAGCCCAAAATGGATCATTTAACTTGCTATTTACCTGGAACTCTTGCATTGGGCGTCCATCATGGCCTACCGGATGAGCATATGCGCCTCGCAGAAGATCTTTTGAAAACCTGCTATCAAACCTATGCGCAACAACCAACGTTTTTGGCCCCGGAAATTACTTATTTTAATTTACAGGTAAGTTGATAAGACTTCTTCAAGTTATGTTCTTATGGGTGGTGTTTCTGTTGTAGAGCGAAAATTCCAATGATATGCATGTGAAAGCAAATGATGCACATAATCTTCTTCGGCCAGAATTTATAGAAAGTTTATATTACATGTATCAGCTTACTGGAAATACTACTTATCAAGATTGGGGTTGGCAGATTTTTGAAGGATTTCAAAAGTACACTAAGGTGGCTAATGGTTATACGTCAATAGGTAATGTTCGAAGCACAACAAATGTTCGTCCAAAAGATATGATGGAGTCGTTTTTCCTAAGCGAAACATTGAAATATCTTTACTTGTTATTTAGTGATAATCCGAAACTTTTGAATCTCGACAAGTATGTTATTAATTCGGAAGCTCATCCACTACCTGTATATACGTCATGATTAATAGCGTTACTTGACATTACGTTCTAGTCGAATATCTTTGAATAATTAGTAATAGTTACACATATGAGATTTTGACTGAAATGTCTCACACACAACTTAGCTCAATATTAATAGATGGAGTAAATTCTGAAATTTGATTGATTGGACAGGGCAATGCATTCCATTATCTTTTAATTGAAATAATTGAACAGATATTGCAGATATCCACAAATAACAATAGAAAATTCAATACATATTTCAACAGTTACATACATATCTTATTAGGATATATGTGTGTGTATTGGTTGACTATTTGAGTTTAATTTATATATTTATTACAAAAAGTACTCTTTTCTTACTTTATTTGAGAAGCTGCTTTTCATGGTATGGTATTAAATAAAAATTGAAGATAACTGAAAATTCGCGCGTAAGAAATAAACAAATAGAATATGTGCAATATTTTTTTTTCAAAATTACAAGTCTCATCAGATTTTAAATTTCGAATATGTTTATACATAAAGTATACATATTTTGTTGTTCCATGTGTCACGATTTCACGTATAATTGTTACATTACGTGCTTTATAAACCTACCATTAATCCTCGAGATTTCAATTTGACTAAATAGATTTGAACAGCAGCTCTCTGATGGACATAAACGGAAAACTTGTCCGACAGAGAAAAAAAAAACAACCACAGCGCATTATTAGTAATAATTATAGTATCATTTTATAATGTAAGGTTACCGAGAAAGAGATTCTGTCCTAATCTGATATTGATTAATGATATTGGCACAATTATATGAATCATGAATTTGGTACGTCACATTAAGGGGTTACACCAGATCGTTAGAACTTTTTTCGACTGCTGAAAAAGAAGGAATTTCACTGTTGTCAGTCGTGCTTTTAACTATGATAAATAATATTTTATAACAATAATTCAAAATGGCGATGACTGCATTTTCTTTATGCTTGTTATATTTTTTGCGCTAAAACGCACAGATTCAATATTGCGTCCATCACGTAAATTTGAATCTGTCGAAAAATTATTAAGTTTACTTAAGTTATTAACTAATATTAATGCCCAGTTGCACAAAACTTAATAAGTGATGAATCAATGATTAATCATAGATTAATGCATTTGAGTACATGTAAATGAAAATCATAGATCGTAGATTTGAGTTTTGTGCAACCGGGCATAAGTATGTTATCGTTGGCGGCCATTTAAAATAAATGATAATGGCAGTTATTTATTAATAACTACCTGAAATAACTCCATGAAATATTTAAAATATGACTAAAATTTGGAGAGAGTAGAAGATTGTGTGAATTATTCTAATTGTTTAAAATATCATAATTCGACAAAAATACATTTAAGTGTGTTAATGCACATGAGAGAGTTTGAATTCCCAGAGGAATTAAACTGGCATAATATTTTATTTCAGAAAGCACAAAGTATTTAGTGGTGTAACCTTTTCAGTCATACAAAATTAGAGGTGCATATTCTATATGGGGCTTTAATAGTGTAAAATTGTGCAAGTTGAATACATATGTATACATTGCTCACATACATTTGTTAATAATTTTGGTTCACCATACCTATGATACTGAAATCGCAATGCCAAATTCCTTCTGGTAAATAATTCACTGGCACCTGTCGAAATTAACACTACTGTTATCTTTGAAAAGGACGAAGAAATACAGTAAACCCCCTTATAACACGGTATGTGCGTTCCGCGTTGTAGGAAAACGCGTTGACGAGTATTTTAGTGAAACGCGTTTTCCAGTAAGTTTAACTTAATTATATAAGAACAGAATTGATACAATGTGCAAACATATGCCAATTGATTGTGAACTCTAAAATTATAAATTTATCAGCCCAAAAATATGTATAATGAGGGAATCCTCGCGTTATATGAGGGAAAAACGCGTGTTATACGAGGGACATGCCCTCGCGTTATATGAAAACGCGTTATAAGAGTACCGTGTTATAGGAGGGTTTACTGTACATACATATATGAAACCATAGAACAAATATTAAGTTGAGTTTCAACCTAATATCTCTTTGTTTTCGATTTGGTTGCCTAAGAAAATTGGCGAGATAAACTGACATCAAAAACGCGACGCCGCAGGTGAAGGCAAAGAGCCTCATGAAGAAACAAACATTTATCCGGCAAAATGAGAAGCACTCGTGCTATTACTTGATAATTAATTCATTAATAGATGTTACTACTAACCCGTAGGCCGTATTATCTTACAATGTGCGCCAGGATTAACAAGATATAAATTACAAAGAAATTAAAAGTACTGTTTGAAATAGTTTCCCGCGTATTCAGAAGCTTCCAATTTGTTTCGTGGAGGCAGACATCAGAGACATGGCTATCACTGCAAGTATTTTCAGATATCTTCTCCGTCCAGGACATAGATGAGACAGGATTTGGTTGTATGGAAGTTCGAAAGAAATCGACTAATCTATGAAATCAACCTTCCGACCTTCCTTTCTTCGTAGATTCTTTGGTTGTTGGAGAATCACTAGAGTCAGAGACATAGTTGTCTCTGCTAGAGTAGTAGCAGAGACTGTCTCTGGAAGTAGAGAATGCGTATCGGAAATTTTGAAAAGCGATTAAAGCCGAGTGCCTGCAGCGCTATCAGTAGCAAAACCGAAAGTTAGTATGAAAAAGAAACGTAACTAATACCCATTTTGAGTATAAGACAGAGAAAGTAAAAGCGGCACAATCGTTGTTTATCTGTTTCGTGCTTTATGGTTGATCATCGGTATTTTAGGTTAGTTTTGAATGTTATTAAGTTTAAATGGTTCAAATCGGCCAAATTACAAGATATTCAACTTGGGATTATCAAACCTGTGACAACCACCACTATTAACTACTGACAAATACATGTCAATAAACCAGTTACAATTAAAAATAATAATCTCATGGAATCTACCTCCTCAACAATATCAAATGATGATCATACCAGTATTGAACAAATTACTTATTCTCAAGGTTCCACTATTGCGGCGTTTGAAGACGAAAACGTACCGCTTTTATCAACTCAAAGCATGATCAGTGTGGAGGAAATTTCAGAAAGAAGTGAGGACACATCTGATGAACAACCATCAAAAAAGCCAAAGCTAGATGAAACTGTTGATGATGAAGGATCTCTATGTGTAATATGTTATGAGGTCTGGGGCCAAACTGGAGATCATAGAGTCACTGCTTTAAAATGTGGTCATTTATTTGGCCACAAGTGCATTTTAAGATGGTTAAATGAGAATAAAGTCTGCCCTTCATGCAAAAAGACAGCAAAAAAGAAGGATATTAGATTTATATATGCCAATAAACTGATTGCATTGGACAATGGTGAACTCACAAGAATGCAGACTGAACTAGAAGCCACCAAAGCAGAAAATATCAATCTTCAAATTGAAGTAACTAGTGTCATGTGCAAACTGGCCATGGTAAATGCTGAAATTGATAAATATAAGTTACAACTGGCACAGTGTATGTCTAGGAATGCAATTGAACCAGAACCTGTAAAGTCATTTCAATTAAAATATTCTGATTCTCATTTGGTCTGCTCACAAGGATCTTGTAGAGTTATGGATTATTTGAGCAACAAATCTTGCTTGGTGGCTTCAATGAAATCTGCAAATAATTTGTTTCCTGGTTTTGGTGTTAGACAATTTAACTGTGATACATTTGCACCATTGTCTTATTCTCCTTTACATAGCAAAGCCATTAGAGACATTAAATTTAATCAACAAAATAACAGAATGTTAAGTGTGTCATTAGACAAACATGTGAGTGTTTCTAATATCTTCAGTTCAGAAACATACATAAAACAAAATTGTGATGATATGTTATGGTCATGCTGTTGGGATTCAGGTAAATTAAATATTTATATCACAATGTAAAATCATATTTCATTTGGCTCTTCATAGAATATTTTACATGACATTTAAAGAAAATTACAAATGAATTACAATCAGAATTATTTCATGGTATTTTAAAATCAAAAGGTATTCTTTTTTTCAGTCTTTAATGTTATAATGTTTTACTTTTTAGGCAATTCTAACATGTTTTACGTCGGCGGACAGCAAGGCTGTGTGAAGATCTATGATTGCCGAAATATGTCTGATTTAATAGCATCCTACAGTATCGATGGCGATATGTCCCCGATTGTATCAATAGTTTCCATTGCACCAAGTCCTGGAAGCTATATGCCACGAGGTGGTTTTGTTCTATGCAAACTGAATTCGCTTTGGGCCTTTGAAAACGGATCGACTCAAGTGAATAGCTACGCGCTTCCCATTGAAGGTCCATTTATTTCAATGACATACTCTGATGAAACAAAGCAGTTCCTTGTATCAGCCAGACCAAACGCCCGGGAGCCAACTGCGCGAAATATCTTATGCAATTTAACTAAAAGTGCCAATGTAATAACTTGTAATCGTATTCATACTTTTACGAGCGGGAAAATGCAAAAGCAATTGTCCAGATCTTGTTTTCTGTCAGTTGATGGTACAAATTATGTTGCAACACCAAACGATACCAATGTACAGATATGGAATCCGACAACTGGAAGTCCAGTGGCTTCTAGCCGCACTGGTGCCGCTATCATTGATTTGATGCCGATGGAAACTAAAGCCGATTCGTTTTTATTGGCCTTATCAGAAAAGAAGTTCCTTGCCTTTAATTTTATTGATACTTGACCGCATTGTAAGTTAACTGATATTGGTAGAATCTAATATTAAATTTTCATTTTCATTCTTATATGATAACATTCAATAAATGATTAGATTTTCTTCCCTTGGCCTCAAATGAAAACACATTGAATGATACATTTATAACAATCATTTTGAAATCTGCAATATTTCCTATTTAATAATCATATTGTCAAAAATGACAAAGAACTATCATTTTTTAATATTTTCTGAAGATTAAAACTCAACTTACTGAAATCTATAAACAATATTTATTACTTAATTTATTGGTAAGTAAGGATAATTGAAAATGCAAATATAAAGATGGAACAATCATTACTCAATTATAATTGCAAACATCATACACATCTTAAAACAATCCTAAATCACTTCATATTTATTATTTTGATGGCAATTTATGAATGGTATTTAACACTTCAAATTGCCAGCATTTTCAGATATCTTATAATCATTCCTTCTTATTTGGGTATTCTTATCACCAATAATTACACTATATTTACAGTTGTCACCTATGCAACATGATGAGTGGGGGCATTGTTTAAACCAAATATAAAACAGAATTGGGATATTAGAGAATTACTTTGATAATGTCAGGTGCAACAATTATGAAATCAAATTATTTAAGTGATTGTGGTCTATTGAACCAGACATGTCCAGAGAGCTAAAAAGTTGTGAGCATGTTTTATAATTGGTGTAAAATAATCACCAAGGCATTGTTTATTTTTGTATAATATATGGATGTCCAGTGATGATTAAGCTTATGCTCCAAATTCTTTATGTTAACACATATTCACACATGTTGAATGTGAGATTACTAACTAAATAGTTGTTCAGTGGCTCTTTCTAAATCCCAATTATATGATGACAATGCCACACGAGCTTGATGTTCCTCAATACCCATATCTTGTAATCTTCTAATTTTATCATTAAACTCTGAGTTGCTCTCTGGACCACCAGCATACACATTTGTCCAATGCCTTGCTGTCATTTTAAACATTTCCATATTTTCTTTGAATTGCCTTGCCACAACTGCATCTTGGGGATCATCTGGCTCAGCTGCAGATAGCAATGCTTGCAGTGATAACAATACTGTTCTTAAGGTCATTGCTGCAGCCCTAAAAACAAAAATTAAATACAAATTTCCTCAACCAATTAATATGCAATAACAACAACAACAATAGTATACCATTGATCTTTTAGAATGTCTAAGCAGATTGCACCAGTTACTGATGAAATATTTGGGTGCCATATTTTTGTTATAAATTTAACTTTTGGTGGATTAAAGGGGTAGGTTTCAGGTACTTTGATTTCTAATACAAAATTGCCACCTTCGTAAGGTGTATCAGGTGGTCCAGCAATTTCACCTTTAAGTTCTGTGTAATTATCATCTATCAGTTCCACTTTGATAGCACATTTGGCAACCTAAAACATAATAAGAGATTAATATGTATGGAAAAGTTGATAACCTCTCTGACCAATGAAATGACTTTAATTCCTAAACATATCAATAGCAGGCTGAATCAAGAATAAGTGTAGAAAAACAAGCATCATTTATTGAATAATCAAAACACACTTCATTGCTAAACATTTTGAATCTGTGGTCTGCATAAGTTCCCCTTCAAAGACAAGTGAAATAAAATGACTGAAGAAAAGCCAAAAGGTAAGAAATTTTGTTACATCCTTTGAACACAACTTACAAAATCAGTGTGATGATTGTGCAGGATGCACAAAGAGAGTGAGCTTGTAAGGTCAGTTAATCAGGTAATAATTATAAATTATCTGAATATATACTGACTTACCTCTTCACTTTTGATAACCTCTCTGAATTCACGTTTGATTCGTTGTGCAGCTATGTTGGACATGACGTTGCGCTTAACTATCCGTGTTTCCTGACTCGTGCTATTACAAGAGTGATATTTTATGCCAGCCTGATAACTGTATCAATAAACAATTCAAGCTGTTGATGGAAATTAGCTCGCACAAAATATGAATATTATTTTTTGGAGACTTTCACACTTTGTAATTTAAAGTGAAGTTATATGACAAGTGACGTATGACACTTGCTTGCTTGCTTCTCTTGTCACTGTTGCCAACTTTCGTTCGTCTTGCACCTGCTTGCGCGGCTTTGGCCTTCTTTACGTTTTTGAGGTTCGAGCACATCAAGCGCGTCGAACACACTTTGAAACTGTCGATACCCAGATGCGACTCTGCATGCGTCGCATTTACTTCTTGCATCGGATGTAAGGCAATTTCGAACAATTAGTATTGCGCATTCAAATTGGTGCGACCGTCGAAGCGGTGAGTTTTTTTTATCGAATTTTGTCCGAGCTAGTGCATGGCAGTATCTTTCCACGGCGTTTTCGTACAATGTATTTTCAAATCGTTTGACGTTGAACTGCGCGCATGATGGCGTTGCGCGCGTTTTGATTGGTTGACTTGTTCACAGTGATGCCCATCTTATCGCAATCCGTGCGTGCCAGAAGTTTAGTGCGGGCGAATCTCGAGAAGCCCAGTGTGATATTACACAGCAGAATGCCAAACATTAAAGTCTTTAGCGGCACATCGCATCCCGATCTTGCACAGCGGATCGTGGATCGGCTGGGTATTGATCTTGGCAAAGTGGTGACAAAAAAGTTCAGTAATCTGGAAACATGGTGAGTTATTTACATCATTTCCATGTCAATCCAGCATGCTTTGGAGAGCACGCGTGCTTGTGCGTTGTTTTTTGTTGATTGTATGTGGACACTGGTGTCGTCCGATTTGTATACGTAGAATATCAATTTTGAGTGCTATTTTACGTGGCCATTGCCAGCAGGACAATGTATTCTAATGCCACTATCATTGCCTTGCAGTGTCGAAATTGGCGAGTCCGTTCGCGGCGAAGATGTTTACATCGTCCAATCCGGCAGCGGTGAAATCAACGACAATTTGATGGAATTGCTGATCATGATAAATGCTTGCAAGATTGCTTCGGCAAGCAGAGTGACTGCCGTCATCCCATGCTTCCCATATGCAAGACAAGACAAGAAGGACAAGGTTAGTAAAAAATCGAAACGAGTTACAAAGTTACAAAAAAATGAGCTGGCCCTGAATGCGTACACGAGGTTTTTGTTGGTTGTGAGAGCGTTTTTATTGCCTGACACTCTTCAGAGCTACCTGCTAGATCTCCACGTGACTCGGGTTCGACTTCCTATGAGCCATTTCATTCTTATACAAATTTTCAGGTAGAGTTTCGTACGACCCGTTCGAACGGTTGAAATGAAACCGATATCAATGAGTACTATTTATTTTTGTAGCTAATCTTAATTGTGTATGCATTTGCAACGGCGAGTTTGTATAAAATGTAGTGTTTATGTAATCTGAACTTTACTTATCTCTTTAACAGTGGGTTAAAATATTTGCCGTTTTTTATAACTCTGGAAGCGGAAAATAACTTTTGAAAAATGTTAGCCAACAATTTAATTCATAGATTTTTACAATAAGATCGAAATAATTGATGAATTGATGTATTCATATATCTAACTTTGATGAACACATGGTTTATTGCGAATTTATACCGATTTTATAGGGTGAGGGTGCAAAAGACCAACTTCAAAAGTGGAAATCAAACGAATGGAAGTTCAGGGTAAATTATGACATTTTCCAAGGCATCTTTATTTAATTATATAATAAGCCATAAACATATTTCATGCTGAATGCTGAATGAAATGATCATAATTAGAGCAGTGAAATGATGGGACATCAGTATCGTTAAAGGATCCCAATATGTTACGTTAAAAATTGGACCCACATTAAGTTACAAACAAGAAACAGGATTGCTTTGCGAGGGGTTCGATGGTAATAAAATCGCTTAAATTATTGTTGTTCGTTGCTAGGCATAGGAGGAGATTGAAGAGATAAAGGGAGATAATAGGCCCGGCCTGCCCGCTCAGTGACGCACGAATTTTATTCGGAAAATAACTATAACTGCTTATTTGTACGCATATTTAATGTAATTATTAATTTTGTTTTGTAGGCTACAAATTTTGTGATAATTGTTGGGTCATTGTTGAGGTTAAAGATCTGTTTGCTTATAAGCTTTATCTCTGACGTTTTCGTCAATTCTTGTTTGGTTGGTTTCTTTTCCTAGCTTACTAAACTGGTGTTGGGCCACCGCATGATAATCTATAAAATTGCGCAATAATAATTTTTTCATTCAACTTATCAATCTTATTTTAACCAATAGAAGGCTTCAACTAACAGCTTAACATATTTTCTCAAACAAGGCTTTGAGGGAATTTTCTAAGTTTGGGTGCGAATTAATTAACATTCATCTAAATGTTTGTACGATGCATGCGCAACATTTTTTATCACCGTTGTTCATTTGATTTTCACAGAGTCGCGCACCAATATCTGCGAAGTTAGTTGCGAATATGTTATCGGTGGCTGGAGCAGATCACATCATTACAATGGATCTGCACGCATCTCAGATTCAGGGCTTCTTCGACATACCTGTTGATAATTTGTACGCGGAACCAGCGGTACTGAAATGGATCAAGGAGAATATTACTGACTGGCGCAACAGTATCATTGTGTCGCCGGATGCAGGCGGTGCAAAGCGCGTTACTTCAATTGCCGACAGACTAAACGTAGAATTCGCTTTGATTCACAAAGAACGTAAGAAGGCCAACGAAGTTGCGTCGATGGTGCTTGTTGGCGACGTTAAAGACCGCGTGGCTATCCTCGTTGATGATATGGCTGATACTTGCGGGACAATCTGCCACGCAGCGGAGAAGCTTATGGAAGCTGGAGCCACAAAAGTCTATGCAATTCTAACGCACGGCATCTTCTCGGGTCCTGCCATTTCGAGAATAAACGCTGCATGCTTCGAGGCTGTGGTTGTAACGAATACCATTCCGCAGGACGGCCACATGAAGGAATGTTCCAAGATACAGGTATTTGAATGCTACCAAGCATATGTAAGGTACTGATATCTTTAATTAATTTCAGTGTATCGATGTATCGATGATGTTTGCTGAAGCAGTAAGGCGAACGCACAACGGCGAATCGGTATCTTACCTGTTTTCGAACGTTCCCTATTGAACGGCAGATGCGACAAAACAGAAATATTACAAGGAATGCTCTACTGCACCTACAATAACAAACAACCATTAGAATAATATTCAAATACAAAGAAATTGTTCCCATCGCTGGAGTGAATGCTACTCTAAAACCAATAAGTTTCTAGTTATCAAGTTCACATATGAAAGTGATTATACATATGTATTCATATTCATTCATATACCTTTATTATACGCAAAATATTAATTTTGAAAATTGATCCGTCGTAGGCAGATGGAACCACAATAGATAAATATAATTTTATAAATGTTAAATGTATATTTATATACATATTTACAAAGTACATTTTTAAATATATCGAATCAAATTTAACCAAGTTAGTATGTGCGTTCCATCGTTGTGATAGTTCTTGGTTTTCATTTTTACACTCCAAACAATCAGAGTTTTTAGCAATTCATTAATTAATTTTGTTACTTTTTCCGAGAAATTGTTTTGCAAAGTAATTAGGCAGAATCTCGAGAGAGCAAATGAGGGGTTTTCAAATTATCAAGTAGACAAGCATAAGTTGAATTATACTGTTGCCATATATATTTTAATGTTCTGTTGTTTCTGTTGTATTAATTAAATGATTAATGATCACATGTGATAACTTTAGTAACGCTATTATTTGAACCGCCGCAACGTATGGAAATTGACCAATTTATGGCACGCAGTTACTAACTAATAAGTTTTTCAATTCATAAATTAGGTGCTCCAGACGTTTAAGGCGTTCATCAGTGACACCTAAATGGTTTTCTTGATCCCCGGTGCCGTTTAATTTTTCTCTTCGCATTTCTTTCACTAATTCTTGAAGAATTTGATTTTGTTCCAGAACATTATGGTGAGAATCAACATTGCAGAAATCTTTGTCGTGTTTTGCAATAGTTTCCTGCAAAATTTGTTTTTCATTTGTTAATTTGTTGCATTCTTCGATTAAATGGTTGTACTTTGCGATAGTTTCGTTTAGTTGTGATTGCATTGTCCTTAATAGTATTTGTTTTTCGCCAATTTCAATCTCGGCCTGCTTCTTCTGCTCGTTAAGACTGTTGACCAGTATATTCAATCGTATATTGTGCTTTTTAAAATGAACGTTTTCTGCCGCTAATGATTGGCTTTCGTTTCGCAAATGTAACAACTGTGCTTTTAGTTTTTCGTTCGTTACAGTTAGTACTCGAAGTTGGGTTTTGCACGTTTCAATTGGCACATATTGTTGTTGAAGTTGCCTCAGCTTATCTTGTAAAAGCAAGTTATCCTCAAGAGTAAAATCTAGTTTGGATTTGAGTTGATTTGACTTCATGGAAATAAAACAAATTATTAGTTAATCAGAATAAATAACAATTTTATTACGTGATTCATTTCATGTTCTATTTGATGTTGTAATCGCAGTATATCTTCTTTGTATTCATTGTGCACTTCTTCCAGTTGTTGCTTATAATTTTCGGTCATTTCCTTTTTAGTTTGTTCTACCAAGGCGTGGCAGTTATCGATCGCACTTTTATGTTCTGCATTCATTGTAGCAATTTTGCCAGTTAATTTTTGCACAACTTGGTCACATAATTCTTTTTCCTGGATGTTTGAAGCTATGATTTCATTATTTTTAGATTCTAATTCTTGAATTTGTTTGCGCAAATTCTCGATCTCAATGAACGAGTGGTCCAAATGCTCTTTCAAAATCCTGTTCTTATTGCTACATTTTTCATAATCCTCACTTTTCATTTTCAATAAAGTATCTTGATACCGGTAATCCTTCTCAAGCTTCGACAATTCTTTAAATATTCGATCATAAGACAATGTAGTAGCGTCAGTTTCGTTTACCTCATCCCGCATAACTGTAAATAATTTATAGTATCCTCAACTGATTTAGAATAAATATAAAATTTATTTTGACAGATCATTTGAAATTAACTTCACCATTAAACAATGCGACTAGCATTTGTTGTAAATAAAATTGAAGCAAACAAATACATACTTGAAGCCAAGTTTATTGATAAAGTTTATCGCAAATTGACCATGCGCAAAATCGAAAGAATACAACAAAGATTTATTTTATGGTATAGACTAAAAGTTCACGTGTTTATTATAGGTATATCCATTTTATATTTATTACACATAAATTTCGGAGATGTTTGGTGATCGTTTTATTCCAATAAGGCCAATGGATGACTTCCTGGCTTCATCCTGTAAACTGAAGCTAATGGACAATTTTAATTCTAATAAGCTGTATCATCATTTGTAAGTATTGTATTTATAAAAGAGAGCTTGTCATTTATCTTAACTTAAATCCGCATTGCAGATTATATAAATCTCTAATTTCGAGTTCATTTCGTTCCATAGTTAATTATTCTAAAACTACATTTTCGAGTTCGTTTATGTCGAATTTTCCACGAAAACAAGTTTACATTTGGAATGTGAGGTCAAGAGAGAAACCATTTTCTTGGCAGACGAGCCCATTCAAGTGCTATTTATTTGATAAAAGTGCAGTTTATACAAGGTATGACCATCCCTTAGATTGGAGCGATCGTGGTTTTTTAAGCTTTGTAGACGAGGATATAGTCTTAAGAGACCCACTACGAGATATGAGGCCACGAGTTCTTAAATTTTCACAGGCTTTAGCACCTTATATAAAATGGAACACAAGTGGGGATTTATTCGCTGTTTTATCGCTTCCCCGCAGGAATATTCTCATTTGGGATGCAACTAATAATTCTTTTGTGATTGACTCGTTACAGTATGTACTTGGTGTGTTATTGTGACTAGAAGATAAGAATTTCAGTAAATTTTAGTTGCGCATGTGGTGGGTTGGATTGCATAATCACCGTTGTTGAATGGAGACGCGATAACATTTTATTTAGTGGTTGTGATAGAGGGCGATTGTGTATTTGGAAAGAACATTCACTGCTCTGGAATATACTATTATCCTCAGAGTCGTCAATAGCTGCAATAATTGATATAAAAGTATCAAATAATCAGAACTATTTTTCTGTGGTAATTGGTCCATACCAAGTGGTTCTATTTCATTGGCCGCCAAGGATAATGTATCGAATCGAAGCGACACAGGTAGTCGCAAAACTGTTCGGTGTGCCGGTTAATAATGATGTTCCTTTTTATTTTGAAGGTTGCCTGGCATCCGTGGCAAGAATCCCTATTATGCTGTATTTCCCATTATGGAAATTTATTTCTTTTCAACGTGGCAACGAAAAAATTTGTTGACGTTTTAGTGTTTATGAGCAATAATAATAATTGGGGAAAAGTTGATGCCTTGACTTGGAACGAATTGTCTGGCGAATTGATTGTAAGAAATGCCTCGAAATTTATTGTATTTGAATCTAACAGTTACTTTAAATAGGCAAGCAGAACTGAAAGCAATATCAATCGTATAATAGTTTATTCCAACTTTAACAAAATCGTGGAAACATTGGAAAGACCTGCGTTTCGAATTCCTCAACTGTTATGGAGTCCTTGCAGATCCATTTTAGGTTTGTGATTAAAGTACGTATTACAAGTTTTTAACATTGATGTTTTCAGGTTCATTTGACTCTGATGCACTGATATTATGCCTTTGGAATTACTTTGGTCCCAACAGCAGAAGAAAGAAGTCCAAATTAAATCCATTATCAATTCATAGCAATACCTTCGGCTCTTGCATAAGATAATTGCGATAATTGCATTTGATTTTTATTGACTTCAACGTATATTAATGAATCAAGATTCTAACATATCAATGTACATGTGTTAAAATCACCGATTGATATTTTATTAATTTTGTAACTGAGTATTTAAAAATGTTGTGGGTTAAGCATCTTGGGTTAGTTTTTATTTTAATTGTACATCTCCTATTCTGATTAACAACTTTGTGATATGTCAAAGCATTTGAGAATATTAAATATTAGCCGCTTTCGATTTGGCAGTAACTGCTTCTCAACTGCTTTTACCTGAAGCGCTTCGGAAGTGCTTCCAAACTGCTTCAAAAATGTGCAAATCGAACGCACAGAAGAGGGCAACAACAGCACCACCAAATGAAGTGGTGGTCAACCGGGTGAAACATTCGCATGCCCATATCTTTCCAGTGGAGTTTAATGCGCATTCATCACAGCGCATCTGCTTCTCACGAAAGCAAACTGCTTCGATTTTCAGGTTGAAGCAGTTAGGGGAAAGGGGGGTAGGTTCGAAAGCAGTTCGAGTGTACTGCTTTCGAACTGCTTCAGGTAAATCGAACGCTACAACTGCTGCTGAAGTGCTTCCGAAGCGCTTCCGAAGCGCTTCAGAGTGCCAAATCGAAAGCAGCTATTTAGGCCTTTTCCTTTTAGCCATTTATCTCAGCTCATATCAAGCAGAGCTAAGATTTGCCGTTCCATTTACACGACTCATTCTGATCCATTCTGATCTGAGTTGAGAATTTTACCTCCCCCCTTGCCGCTACTGAGTCACCCGGAAAGACAACTCACTTAACTGATCTGAAGTCGGAAAATTCGAATTTATGCGCACAAGGTCCTAAAATGCATCAACCTCCGCGCAACTGAGTCTGAATTGAAAATGTGCGTTCCAAAAGACCACCGTCGGGTACGCTCGGCTCATCTCTGCTCTTCTTGATATGAGCTGAGTCAGATGGCTAAATGGAAAACAACAAAATTCTTAATTATGAATTCTGTTACATACCGAATTGCGAACAAATATCTGTGATATGTTTGCTCTATCAAATACATATACACAATTACACATATGTGTAATAGAGAAGATATTATTCCGCACACCAGAAAACGGAAAAAAAAATATATATAATGAATATTTTTTATTTTGGTTCGTTTCCATAGCAACTCAGAAAATTGTAGATTTGCGATTAATTGTCAAATAATTAACTTCTAAATGAGTAAATTTCGCAGGATTTCTTTGTATTCTTGAGATTCTGGACTTATATTCATTAAATAATCTAGCCAAATACCATTCGTGATTTGAAATTTTAGGGCTATTTTACTCTTGCGTACTCATAGATCTACTCGTGGAGGGAGGAGAACTCTGGAGATGCCCCTAACGCGAAAAAGTGAATGTTTACTTAAGGGTCATAAAAGGTTCTTAGCCGTCGCTTCTCCGACTCTGCTGCAAGTGCGTAGCGTAGGGGATTTCTTGAGTAAGCATGCAAAATGCTGGTTTCGTGCGAATCGTCAAGCGCACGCACCTGGTTCTGGTTCCAAGCTTTTCCGTTGCATTAAAAGTGGCGTTGTCCCACATCAAAATTTTTACATGTGCAGCATAGGAATGGCCATCTCCAGACTTCTTCTCACTCCACGGATCTACTCATGTCGATTTGTCAGAAAAAAAACACTCGAGTGCTATGCGCTCTCGTGACCGACGAATCAACATTCGTTTCTATGAGCACGCAGTCGTAAAATAGCCGACAATTTCAAATCACTTATGGTATCTCTGTTGAATATTAAGAATTAGCAATCATTTAACAGTAGAATTCCTTTGAATTTTGATATTTGGGAATAAATATTTGGATAGGAAAGTAAATTTAAATTTAAGAAGTGATGCCATCTATTTTTTCGTATTGAAGGTCTTTGAAAACTACCAACACAGCTGATGAAAGACGAAAATTCCCCACTGTCGCACCCATTGCCCGCATTGTGTCTTATCTGCTGGTCATTGTTATTTATTTATATTTTTCGTCGTATCGTTCGTCACAAATGATATTTGGTGTTTGGTTGCTTGACTCACGCTGAAATTATTGCTAATCGGATGGAAGTATGTTGATGATGTTAATACCACCAAATCTTCATGGTTGTACAAAATAATTGAAGGAACATACATTTGCAACTTGGAATATGTAAGTAAATTTAAATTCTGAAAATTCATTTGACTATGTAATCTTTGATATATATTACAGTTGAAACTTCCATTATGTTGATGCACAATAAAGATAAGTGTTTGTTGCCTCATCCAGATTTCTCGTATGATGAGGCATGCCTTAATATTTACAATCAACTTGATGAGAATGTTGATATCTATGGACAGTATATTGAGTGTGAGAATTGTGATTTCCAAAATTTTTCATATTTAGAATCAAATAAGTTCACTTCACTACTCATAAATACTGAGTACTCAATGCATATGCGAATTGTACAAGGAAATACAACCCTTTGTTCGTAAGTAATATATATTTTAAATTTGATTCAATACTGAGATACTAAAATTTATCAGATGGGACCAAACATTGTTGGAACACTATAGATATGGCTGGAATATTACTGAAAATTGCAGTCCTTTGTATATCATGGAAGAGGCAGACAATGCATATATTCGTAATGTTGAAGAGAATGTACATTTTTTTTTAATAATAATGAAGTTATTATTTTAGCAATATTTACAGCATACATCATATTTATGTTTATTGGAACTTTTTGGTACATGGTAAAGTGTATCTACAAATGCACAAGGGACAATGGTTTATGGAGGCGATTTATTTGGAGATCTTCTGAAATTGAAAATGTAATTGATGCAATAGTTGGTTGAATTGTATTTATATAATTTATACAATTTGTAGGATCTTGGAAGTACCACTGATTCACCTTTGGTCAATGAGAGAGCCCCAATGAAGAAGCATCCCAATAGGATGAAATCATTGGATGTTTTTCGTGGATTTTGCATATTATTGATGATATTTGTGAATTATGGTGGAGGAAAATATTGGTTTTTCCAACATTCTATTTGGAATGGATTAACATTTGCAGACTTGGTGTTTCCCTGGTTTACTTGGATTATGGGGGTATCAATGTGCTTCTCTTTACATTCTAGGCTGCGTCGTGCAGTTCCACGGAGGCAATTAATTTCGCAAGTCGTGCAACGTTCCGCTATTCTAATAATATTGGGTTTGGCTCTTAACTCTCACGGCCAACCGCAGCCATTGAAGGATTTAAGATTTTTTGGTGTTTTGCAACGATTGGGTTTATGCTACTTCATTGTTGGATTATTAGAAGTAGCGTTTGCAAAGCGTGTGTTACTTGAGGCAAGTGTAGTCTATTTATATTTATGCACATGCTGCAATGTGCTATTTTTGTGTCTATTGAAGAATTGCTAAATATGATGCAAGGGTTGATCTCAAATAGTTTGACTGATATACAGACTTAGGTCTACATCTTCAGAGGATTTCATACCCGAGGCCCACCTAAGCGTCTTTGATCGTTATTACAAACTTTGCCAATTCCAAATTTTAAAGCGAATCTGAAGAAAATGTTTAAAGGCTAAATTATGTTGTTGCAATTGTTTCATAATCTTCTCTGAAATTTAAATAGTGTTCAAAAGCAAAGTACTTTTGCAATATATCTCAGAATAATTTCTATGCAAGTTTGTAAAGCTTACATACCAAAAAAAAATACTGTTTTGAATTAAAATTGCTTGCTATAATGAAAATCATCAATTTAATGTTAACTTTATGTTGCATTTGTGTTGCAGAATCGTAACAAGTGGATTCCTGAGATTGTTTCCTTCTGGCCGCAATGGGTTGTTATGATATCACTGGTTGCAATACATACTTGCGTCATATTTTTGGTGGAGGTTCCAGGATGCGGAAGAGGATATTTTGGACCTGGAGGTTTACATGATCATGGACGCTTTGAAAATTGTACGGGTGGTGTCACTGGCTACGTGGATCGGATGATACTTGGAAATCATATTTATAAGGGAGGGCCATACAAGAAAATTTATGAAACGACAGTAAATATTGACCCGGAGGGATTGCTGGGGACAATTACAGCCGCATTCCTTGTTTATCTCGGAGTACATGCAGGACGAATAATGATACTGTTCCAAACAATTAAGGATCGATTCATTAGATTGGCAGTCTATGCATTCATTTTGGTATGTAGATGCATAACAATATAAATATTGATTTTCATATGGAATGTTTCAGTGCCTAATTGCGGCGTCGTTGTGTAACTTTAGTAAGAATGGTGGAGCCATACCTGTTAACAAACGGTTATGGTCATTGTCATTTACTACCCTCTTAGCCGGCTTCGCTTATATAATTTTCGCAATTTTACACGTTTTAGTAGATGCGTTACGTAAGTGGGGTGGCAGACCGTTCTTTTATGCCGGTATGAATCCGTTGGTTCTATTCGTTTGTCATAAATTATTTGCAACGACATTTCCCTTTGCATGGGTTCCAAGCGTGGAAACACATGCAGCCTATTTGGGCATGAACTTATGGGGTACCATAGTTTGGCTTTGTTTTTCAATTTATTTGTATAAAAAGGACATTTTTGTGACAATCTAAATTGATAATCACTTTCTTTGCTGTTATTTTGCACGTGATATTTCGCAATATGGAAATTCAGTGATTATTATTTTTTTATTAGATCTTAGACTAGTGATTATTGTATCTAAAGGACTGATTGAAATTTGAACAAGTGAAATTTTTGCGCGGTTATTTTAAACATAAACATTGTAAAATTATTCGCATTAATAAAGTTGTAATAGATTTCTAAAATTTATTGTTAATTTTGTGTGACTATGATATTAACGATTTGTTAATTTCTGTATTAACCAACAATAATTAAATGAATTATTCAGTGGATTACTTATTTTTCTTGGGATTATTATTGGTATTCAAAAACAAAGAGAATGGGATATATATCGCTTTCTCTGGCAAGGGAATGCAATAGACAATATTGAAAGCTACTTAATGTATCCCATTAGTCTTATTTTTCACAAAAATAAACTTTTCCTGTATAATTTTATGACAATAATTAATAATATAATAGACATTTTTTCAGTTGTTTGCTGAACATGTCCCAGACTATTGAGTTTTCTGCTGTATTTCAATATTAGCGAAAATAAATAACTGTACAGTTTTCAAATGAAATCTGGCTGAAATTTTAAATCTATTGATTTTATTATAATTAACAAATTGATAAAGTGAAACTAATCAAAAAGTAATTTTCTGTGTATTAATTATTATAATGGAGTTTCTTCGTATAACAGCCTCATCGATCAAATTATTGCTCGTAGAAATTACTACGCAATTTTAAAAATCTGCTCGGTATGATACGTTCGGGTGATATTTAAACAATAAATAGCAGTGTTTCTAATATTCTCATAACATGCATGGGTGCGAAAAATAAGTGTTCACGCAATACTTAGGTCCTTTAATTCGAATTCGCAGTGTCCTAAATGTATATGAAAATTACGCATCAGATGTTCCCACCATAAAAAGCAGATCAGTAACCAATTAGAAATATTTAATAACTTTTTCGCAAAAAGTATTCGATTATATCTTCTACATCTACATCTATCTGAAAGACAAATGTTATTTGATCTTATAGGACACACTATCAGCCTATAAAAACTGAAATATGAAATGTAAGGAAAACTGGTTCACACCCGATGAAACTGTCGGTTCCAATTCCGTATCCAAACGCTATTGTGTTGGCCTGCCCTGGGGAATTTGGAAGCTAAAATCACATGTGTGACAAGTGATGCGGGGCTGACGGGTACGAGTAATACCCATCATGGGTTGCATATGAGTCTACCCAACTTCATTCGTCCTGCCGAAAACAAGAACAAGTTTTGATTAATATACAAGAGGCATTCTGAAGTCAAACAGTCATGAACATTGAAAATACATTTAACAATTAATTCTAAAAAGATAATTCGAAATTGATTACGTTCCATAAGCTCAAAAGTGAGTTTTGCGCTTGAAATAAAAAAAGCAGTTAGTTTATCCGTTGGTTTATCCAAATGCGTACATGTGCTGACTAAATTGAAAAATGAATGAGCACGAGATGTCCGCAATGCTTTTTTATGAACGTTTAGTTTTAAAACCACAAACTACAAATTAAATATCTGTGCATTTGTTATTACTAAATGGGTATATGTAATTCTTTTGGATATGTAATATTTTTTTCTCAGTTAGATATTTATACTGAAAATTCGTTTGGTTATTTTTTTGGAATATTTTATGTATATCTGTTTACAAATCCTTTCATGAATTTCGGGGATGCTGAACCATGAAAACTACGTATTTTGTCTATTCCTGAGCATTGGTATCTCAAGATATGTGCAACCCCTAATATTAGGGGTTGCACATATGCGAATGTGATGATTGGCGAAGATATTAGAAACAAAGGTTTGCCGGTGTTGCTTGCATTGATATTGCTGTTGCATTATCGACTTACACGGTTCAATTGAATGTATCGCTTGATATGTTGGCTTCTCTCATAAATTGAACAAAAGGCATTGTCGTTCGAACAGTGAATAATATCTTGACTATGGCTAGCGCAGAGAACAATTGATTTTATGGTTATTTATGGTTATATGCTATGGATGAATCACTTCTGTTAAATTTTGAATACGAAGCGCACCGACAAATTGCAAAATTATTCAAGTTTATAATGGGGCTAGATAGACGAATAATGATATGCCATATCAGTTTAAATTTCGCTATTGGTATTATTTTAATTAATCAATTATCTTAATTGCTGTAAATACCATATTCACCACTTCTAATGTTTTTTTTTCAATGAACTAGTTCATATTAAAATTGTTATTTTACCAGGTAGTTATACATAGTGGTTCAAGACTGATTTAAGATTCGTTCCACGTGAAAGATAGTTTTATACTTCACGTCTGTAACAAAACTGCTCTTGCCACTGGGTATCAAGAACAAGTTTTTCTTTTTGCTCTGCCTTCGGCTGTACATTAGGTTCGCTGTTCGTCGCTTTCCTATGCTAAGGCATAGGGATTCTTTCTTTCCTCCAGCGTTTTTTCCCTCCGCGGAGACGCGTTGAACAGATCGTTAAGTAGTAAAGTAGTAAGTAAACTCATTACGCACACCCCAGTCCTTAGAAACTTTTTTAACTTGTCTAATCATCCCAGCAGTTTGCTCCCTCTCCTCGCGGTTAAATCATTCTTCTTCAACTTTTACTACTCTGTTCCTGCTTTCAGCATACTGCCTCAACTCCACTTCAAGTATATATTAAGCTTTTAATAAAAAATAAAGTTGAAAATACTTGTTTTCAAACAGTCATTTAACCCAACAGTTTATCTATTTAGGCCGACAACGCGTACAATCAACTGGTCCATTTACATGTGGGTGCAGATTTCATAATGATATGTAATTCTGGTTACATTAATCCTGTTAATTACGTATCCATAAAACACAAATCAGTTCGTAACTAAATTTACGTGTACAACTTATTAAAGGTATCAAGGCAAGTGACAGAAGCTAACTGGTCAATGATCACACAAATGTATGCGAGGACTACAACAAGCTACAAGTAGGGCCGAGGGTGTACAATCTGGGGCCTTCCAGAGAGATTTGAAGGCTTTAGACATTTGAACCGCAAACGGTTGCAAGATTGGATTTGTTAAATTATGTCCATTTATGTGTTCGTTTGTCCTTCTACTATCCTCGCATTTCTCCCAAATACCATGAGCTTACCATCGTGTATTCAGTTGAATGTGCACAGATTATCGTAATGGCTCAGGCAATTGCGGCAAACCTCAAGGTTCATGTTGTACTCAAAATAAGATGGCTGCGATTAATACGCCCATTTATAACTCAATTAAGGTTTATGAATTCATGCGCATAGTGGTGAGAACATTGGATGTTGGGTGTTTATCGAAAATTTCGTATTATATATGCAATGTGCTCGTGACTATAAATTTTAAGACAATTCCACTACACCTCTGTATACCTGTGAACCACCCACATTGCTTGTGGCGCTCTTCTCAAGTGGTCCAGTTTTGCATGTTTATGGATGAAGCAATTATACATATGAAGTTTATAATGTGCTATGCGTTTACCAACACGCCGAGAACAATTCATATTATGGTCTCTCGGAATTGTGCAGAAGTATCACTTCGCAGTTAGCTTTTCAGCTGCTTGATAGTTCTCATAAAGTAATTAAACTAATCTCATTGCAGAGGCACTTCCTAATAAATTAATAGGGTTGATTAAGAGAATTGTGAATAGAGGTTGGTATTTTTATCAAATTAAAGTTTTCCAATAACATAATGTATAAAATATTATTAAAATAGTTAAGGAATTTTTTACTTTTTGGTATTCTCTGCATTTTTAGTCTAAAGTTTTCTTTTGTTCTATATGATCTAATGTTTTAAATATAGGAAAACTTCAAATTTTGGCTGATGTTCAATTTTAGACCCAGTGACTCGCTTTGCAAAACTGAACTAGATAGTTTTCGATTCGATATTTTAAAACCTATAATAATTCACTAACAGTATGTAATTGTAAAAAATCTCAAATGTGAACAAATCAAATGAAAATTCACTCAACTAGTGAATCACAACAAACAGTTCGAAAAAAATTATTTGAAAAATCGCAAAGTCATCATGTAGATCTGTAAAACGTAATCATGCAAAACAATTTCCGGTTGAGTGCCGTATGATTCGTTTGTTAGTGAAAATCGTGTTGGCAGCGAAATTCGTCTGCTTAACGAAATGAAGTGCATTAAATTACATTATACAATGCTGACTTTTTGAAGTTGCCGGGTTTTATGCATTGATCATCAAAAAATTAGAATTAATTCCAGGTCATATACACCACAAACGAACAGCGCGCTGAACGAATTCGACTTCATTTCGCTTCATTTTTTCCATGCATACAGATTCGCTGGACGGATCCACTTTTGCGCCGAGCATTTTTCACTCCGCTTCCCGCTTTTTCCCTCACTGCAAATATTGCTTCCGTCGCGTCAGCGGTATGCGCGTTGTCGGAGCATTGGGCCATGCCAATAGGGCAAATGCGCCAACGGTTTGCTGGTAAGCGTTTCAAGGTTTCAGCATCCGCAAAACTTTGTTTGCGGCTAAATAAAGAATGAGCGCGTTCTAAATTCATTATTGAGGAGCCACCTGTACCACATCGTATTTTTTCGAATTGCTTCCGAGGGTGCGCTACATACATCTTTCTTCCACGCATTGTATGCGGCAAACAAGCTCATCTGCGAATGCCATTGCACATTTCGGCACATTGCTGCATGCACTCACAAGCACCGTAGATCAATTTTGACCAGCATGTTCAACATGTTCATATCGCACATATTTTAGGGATTCGCTGACAATGAGTAAAATGCCCACTGCCAGCGTTGATAAAATTGCGTATACAGCGAGTGGAAATGTGCAGAATTTCATGCGCATTTTGGAATGGTAACAATGTTATTTACGATAGTTATGTTTTTATAATTCAATGCGAATGAGTAAAATGGTCCTTATGTTACCAACAACAAGAATTCATTAGTACGGCAACGTAAATTGCCAATGTTGTACGCATAATGTCCCAGGTCCACGCATGGAACATGGAAATGTGTGCCGTTGTGTGCGATATGCTGGCTGAATAGAATATATTTGGAGGTAAGTAAACAGGGAGCTACAATATAGCATGGAATAATATGCGGGTTGAAATACGAGCAGCCAGGAGTTGTATGAATGCAAATTCCGACACAACATTCAGCGAGGCGCGGTGACAGCAGTAGATAGTGGTCGTAATATTTTACGGAATTTTCATCTGTTCCTATCAACGTGCCGAGTGCATAGCTACTCTATCACGTTTTCATAAACTTGAGTTCTTCTAAATTAATAGTTTTTATTCAGCACGTGGATTTGAACATTTCGTATCTAAACTTTACAACAAAGGGCTAAGAGACACACAATATTGTATGATCAAGGAGTTGTAATTTTATGAGTTGCCTGCAAAGAGCGCTGTTTTTTTGCTTCCAAAATTACAAATATTGGATCAATATTGAAGGGTGCCCGAATTTCCGCATTTTTTGGGATAGTTACAGAATTGTTTTCTGTTTAAATAATTCCCGGATAATGTCCTGAAATTTCTAATTTATGATTTTTAATCAAAATAAAATTCATCTACCCATGAATTCGCAAAAAAATCATTATACATATGTATAATGTGTACAAGGTTGAGATTTGAGTCTCGAGACTGTTTTATGCTTCGTGTACACTGGAGACAATTAGACGAGATATCTCGTCTATGTAGGTGTACACGTACAGTTAGATGAGACATAGTCATCTTCGCAGGGTCTCAAACGAGTCTGTCTAAATGAAAAATCTTCTCAGTGTACACGTACGATATACTCGATCTCGAGTCGCAAACGAACTATTGAACAT
>JARJDZ010011085.1:0-10172 GCA_030264555.1 Aleochara sp. GC000083
TGATACATACCCTGTATTTTCCTTCACCAACTTGGAAAACGCGGAATTTCTGTCGGCACGTGCAGAGCATCACAAGTCGTTTGACTTCATCATGGATCTTCTGCGCATCCGTATCCGGTTTCTTTTCCTCCCAGTCGGGACGCAAGGCGGCAATGAATTCCTTCCAATCAATCAAGCCGCGATTATTGCGATCAAACATGTCGGCCACAGCCTTCATTTCCAAACGATTGGTATCAAACTCTGCAAATCGACGCGTAAGTATTCGTTTGTGGATCATTGAGGGTACAAAAATGGTATGAAAATGGGACTTACTCGTATTAATGATGCCATTGATGAAGTCATCGCGTGGAATGAGGTTGTCGTTGTTCTTGTCCATCTTGCGGAACAAATCCGTGAGCCTCGATTTCTTGTGGTTCATGAACTTCAGGAAGCGCTTACGCCATTCCTCCCAGGAGAAGTTGTCGGCTCGTTCCTTCTCGCGCAGATATGCGAGGTGGTTGTGTAGATCGCGTTGGCGTTCCCATGATAGCATCCAGACGTGTCTCCATTTGTCCCAGAGGAGTTTCACCCGTGGGCTCTTGAATTCTGGCTCGGTGCTACAAACACAACAAGGCATTTAGTATTGTTGCTTTTACAGATATCTTGACGCCCACAAATTCAAGTAATTTTTGAAAACCGAGCTATTAACAAGTAAACATCAAATTTGTGTTCCAATTGTATCCGTAATATGATTTAGCACAAAGTTTTCGCCATTTTTGTATAGCTTTCAACATGAGTTGTGATTACCCTCATCCCATCCCATAAAACTATGCATGAAACACCACTTCTATGAATATTTCATGCAACTAACTTGAACGCGTAAGGAAGACATTACTATAGTACGTTTGCTGCGTAATATCTAACCTTGGGAAGCGTGGACCGTAATGTGGTAATTGCGGATCCGGACTGAATTCCCTTCCTGGGCTGGTCCTGCTACAGAAAATACCACATGCAACACTCAACATAAAACTTAAATAAATATGAAAACAAAACAGAACGAATGCTTTCATCAAATTAGTGCGCATTCATGTCGGTTAGTAAAACGAAATGCTGACCTGCGTCCGGTGTACAAGTCGCGCGATCCCTTGAAGCTGCAAATAATAAGAGAAAACACAATCAGGCACTTGTTAAGCATTCCGCAATCGACTCAAATCACACGGCAATACACAATAGCAACGTACGCAGAGAAACGTGCACAGATAGGGAAAATGAAATGGCGGCGTGTGACATACCTTTGCTTGCGGCCAAGATTGCCATAGTCAGGCGAGGGTTCACGAATGTCATGCTGTGATCCTCTACTGCAAAATGAAGGAGTAAAGCACACATAATTATGAACCGAATTCGTACGGACAACACATGCGAGTATGTTTGGCTATGTTCAGCTAAGAAGTGTACTGGTCAATCACAAATGAACTAGTGCAACTCTACGAGTCATCGTGTAGAGATAAGACAGAAGTGTTTCATGATAAGGTTGTGTTTGCAATACGTGGTCAAGATTGTAAGCTAGGCAACCGTACTTACATTGGCAGCTTTCCTTTGATGTACTTCTTCGAATCTTTTGTTTGCACCTTTGTTTGTCTGGCCTTACATACGCGGTCCACCTCAATTTGGCGTTTCTGCGTGTTCTCCATGAGCTCCTTATGATCGGCAATGAGGCGTTCGGTAGCTGGGATGTCCATTGGGAGTTCTTCCTGTTTCAATGAGAGCAGGGTACTCTCAAGGCTGAGCAACCACGCGATTAATTCCTCGAGGCATTCGTCCAAGTCCTTCAGCGATTGCATATGTCCTGAAAGTTTATCGTAGCGTTGTTTGGCCCATTGGGAAACCTCATCCCATCGTGATTGTATGATGGTTATCCATTGCTTGATGACATGCACAGCGTCTGGATGGGCTTTGGCAAGAACTGAATGGGCCAGTTCGAGGGTCATGTCCTTGTCGACTTCTTTCTCCATTAATTCATGTCGGAATTTCTCGAGGACCTGTAGTTGTTCGTAGGCGGTCGCCTCATCTTCAGGAGTGTTACCCGCAAAACGCAATTTCATTTCCGCATTAGTCAACCAATCAAGCAACATGTGCACTGATTTATGGAGTCGTTCAGCTTCCTTGAGGGCTTCCTCCAAGCGACTCGACTTCCTGTTAGTAAGTCGTGTCACTGAGTCCCACAATTCAGTAAGCTCAGTGAGTTGAGCCTTAATGGCGCTTGCATCGGAGGCGCTGGCCTTCAGTTGTAATTCGTTTCCGGTGCGAATTACAGATTCCATTTGAACATTGCGCGCTTCAAGATCTTGTTCAAAGCGATGATGTTGATCGATCAAATGATTGACGGTGTCCAAGTCACCATGAACTGGACGATCTTCAGATAATTCTTTCTCGAACTTCTGAAGCCATTGCAAAAGAGCAGCAATGGCTTCCTTGAATTGTCCGGAATAAAGAAGCGCCTCTTCAAGTTTGCGTTGACGGTCTACGCTCTTATTACAGACAGAAGTCCACTTGTTCTTAAGTTCGATGAGCATTTGCTTCAATGTAGCTTCATCGTTCTTCGGAGCCTTGTCCTTCAGGCTCTTACCCATCTTCATGGTATTATCGTAGGTGGATTGTTTCGCAGAAAGTGCGCGCTGGAATTCTTGATGTTTCGCCAAGCGGCTCTTGATGATATCCGGATTATTTCCAATGGAATCCTTCAGTTCATCGAGATTGGCTTCGGTTTCGTCCAGCCAGTTCATCAAGCCGGACCACGAATCGTGGAACTCCTTGGCTTCCTTATAGCCCAAATCTAAAGCACGAGTGCGTTCTGCTGACTTGGAAGCAACGCGCTCCCAACGATGCTGTACGCTGATAAGCAGATTCTTGATGAGGATGACGTCCTGCTTTTGGCTGAAGTATTTCAAATGGGTGCCCTTCTTGTCCAAGTTCAACATGATTTCTCTATGGGCATTGACGTCCTTCTGGAACAACTTGTGCTCCTCGATTTGGTTCTGGATGGTTTCGAGTACGCGCGAGACTGGCTTCAGATTGCTGAGATGTTTTTCTGCATTCGTGAGCCAATCCACAAACGCTTGGAGCGCTTCGTGGAACTCGGTCGCCTCCTTCAGGGCAATCTCGAGTTTGATCTTCTTATCATTCGCACGCGACGTCACCGAATCCCAGCGTTGCTTCAATGTGCGCAAGTTGTGCTGCAAGTTGGAAGCAGCATTGGAACCCCGTTTGAGATATTCCTGACCCTGGGCCAAAACAGTCTCGACTTTGGGTCGATTCTCTTCCAGCTCGTTGTAGATTTCCATGAAGCGTTCGAGCTGTTCGCTGGCTGTTTCTGGAAGACCGCCAACTGGTTTGCTCGCGGCAATGATACCGTCGATGTCACCCAACCAACTGAGGAGATCTTGAATTTCGGCGTTGAAGTGATGCGCCTCGGTGAGGGCATCCTCCAATTCGCGTTGGCGATCGGCTGCCTTCTGCATCAGGTTTCTCCATTGCGAGTTCAATGTGTTCAACTTATCTTGCGTTACGGACGCTTCATCTTCACCGCTTTCGATAATTTGTCGACCGGCGTCGTTCAACGTATCGACGCTTGTTTGATGCGCTTGGATGTCGTTAATAAGTACCTTCAATTTTGCGAGTTCCACCTCAAGGATTTGGGGATCACCAGCAACGGGTTTGAGTTCATCGAGGGTTTTATCGGTCTTGTTGATCCAGACCAACAATTCGTTGAGGGCGTGTTGGAACTGACCAAGACGTAGGAGGGCATTCTCCAGTTGTCTTTGGCGCTCCACGATGCCACGAAGCAAATCATCCCATCTGCGATTCACGGCAAGGAGTGGCTCCTTGATTGAAGCGGCTTGATCGGCAGATGTGCGTTCCGTTAGTTCTTGCGCTTGCCTAAAAATAAAAATCAATTAATATATGCCTCAAGTGATTGCTAAATTTTAGCTGAAGCTCAGCATTTGCAGACAAATTCACGGTTCATGCAGACAATAGTATTAAAACAAAAGCAACTTCATAAGAGTGGACGAGCAAAACTAAATTGAGAAAGTATCCAGCGCAGCAAGTTAAGGAAATTCCCAAACTACGTTGCTAAACTTGCTCATTAGTTTTCCCCCGCTCAGAATTCAAAAATACATAAAGCAAGCATTTTTTGCATTAGCACGTAGGCGTAACGCAGTTAAACACAGAACATATAAATAGTCTTGCCTTATGAGACTCCTGTATTGCCATGGAATATATAGAAAAAAACAAATAGTTAGTAATTCGTCCGCAAAATTGTCCCTATTCAATCGTTTTGTGCACGAACAATGAATGCTGTTAATGAAATATAACATACCTATTTAAAGCTTCAACTTTCACCATGTGCGGGTCAACTTCTGCCTTGAACCTCTTCAATTGATCGATTTGTTTCTTCACTGCATCGATATCAGTACCCAATGGACCCATGCCCGCAAATTTATCTTCTGCCTTTTCGAGGAACGCCAACAAATTCTAATAACACACATAAAACAATTAAATTCATGAAAATCTTCAAATTCAATTAATTACCTGGAGTGTTTCGTGGAACTCCATCGCCTTCTCCATAGCATCAATAAGATTCTCTTCACGTTTTGCATACAACGCTGTGATATTATCCCAAGCATTGTCCAGGTCTTCAATGTGCTTCTTAACTTCCGGTTTGTCGGGTTCGCCGACAAGTTGCATCAATTTGGCACCAGATGTGCGTACCTGCTCGACCTGGGGCTTGGTGTGATCAATTTCATGGCGGATTTCCTGGAGGGCGACTTGTTGTTTCTGAATGGCCTTCGGTTCCACAGCTGGTGGTTCTTGTGTTTGCAGCGAGTCTTCAAGATCCTTCAATTGAATCATCACCGCTTGCAATTCCTTCCAGAACTTCTCGGCGGCGCGTAGTGCGTCGTCCAAGGAGCGGCCACGAGTGTTGGTAGCTTTTTGGACGTCATCCCAAAGGTTTTTCAATTTGTCCAGCTTGCGTTTGATGTCCTTGATGGCTGGATCTGCACGATTCGCTGCTTTATTGATGACATCATCAGCGGCACGCTTAACGGCAGCGTACGCTTCCTTGCGTTTGTCCAGGTCGCCGATGAGCGCGTCGTTATCTTCGATTTGGTCACGGATTTTCGGTGGATGCGCTGAGATCGGGTCCAAGCCATTAACTTGGTCCGCGGTGTTTGAGAGTGCACGCAGCATTCCCTCTAATTTGTCTGAGAATTGCGAGCTTTCTTGAAGGGCCTGTTCGAGAGCCTGTTGACGTTCGCGCAACTCCAAGCGGAGAGCGGCATAACGGGCGTTGTCGCTGTCGATGAGGTCTTGGACCTTGCTGCCGTCATCGTCGGTGCACAGCTTGATCAGAGCCTCTCCGGTCTTGTTTAGTTTATCGACCAGAGGTTTATGTTCGTTGATGGATTGCAAGAACATTTCATTGCGGTCTTGTTGCTGTGCGATGAGGTCAGGACGTAGTGCTGGCATGGAGAGCATGGAGACTTGTTCCTCCATGTCGGTGAGCCAGTTGGCGAGGACAGCGTGGGTGTCGTGGAAGTGCTCTGCGAGAGGCAGCGCTTGCTCCAGGACGCCAAGGCGATCGCTGCTGAGCGCTGAAACCGTGTCCATGGTCTCGCGGAGGTCTTCCATCTTTTCGCGAATTAATGTCATGTCCTCACTAGGTGGGGATTCGCGGAGGACTTTCTTAGCTGTGGAGATGACATCACGTACTCTTCCCTTCTGACTAGAAATGTCATCGTTGAGTGCCTTGTGCTCCTTCAATTGAACGCGGATGACGTCCGGATCAGCAGATGGTTTATCCGCTTCGCGGATTTGACTCTCCACATCACGGAACCATTCCAGAAGCTCATCGATGTCGGAGGTGACTTCCAACGCGCGTTGTTTGCCCAAATGAATGCGTTCAGCACGTCGTTGTATTTGTTCGGCGATGGCATCGAAACGACGATTGTCGCGAGTTACCAAACCTTCGATCGTGGAGGCACCTTCTCCAGGACTTGCCTGACACAACTGCGGACCGACCAAGTTGATGGTCTCCAAAACCGGACGCAATTCCTATAGAAAATTACAATACACATTAATAAATTATGTTGAAATAAAGAAAAATTGATACATACTTGTAAATCAACTTCAAGACGAGCAATTTCTCCTTCATTCGTGTCGCCCGATTGCAAAATAGCTTCAGCTTCCTGCATCCAATCGACCAATCTATTGTGGTTGTTGTGGAATTGTTGGACCAGGGGCAACATATCATGAGCATGCTTCAAAAGATCAGCACCTCGCGTCGTTAGGTCGTTGAATCGACGTTGTAGCGAATCTAATTTGTCCTTCAGTTGGATAGCTTCATCAGCGGAGATATGCTTCATAAGTTCGACACCTGCATCAACGGTTCCATCAATATCGTTCTGTCGACTGGCGATTTCCTCGGTTAACCCGGTTAAATCGTCCATCTGCTCAAGCAATTTGTCGGTGTGTACGGCCAAAACTTTGTACCTGGCCAATCGTTGTTGCATCATATCCATCCAACCAGCAAGATTTTGGTAGGTGAGCACCAGGTGCCTCAAACCTTGTCTGGAAGCTTCCAGTAATCTTGCGACTTCTTCACTGGCTGCAACCAGGTTTCCGTATCGGTCGGTGACTTCCGATAACTTCTCAGCGACCGTTGTAGCTTCATCTTCGCTGACGAGCGACATGAGATTAGCGGCTACATCAGCAAGCTCCGTGAAATCTGTACGTTTTCGTAGAATGTCTTTATGCAAATTGTCATGCTCACGGATACGTTGTTGAATCTTCTCCTCATCTGTGGGAATAAGCTCCATGTCTTTGACCTTCTTCTCACTGCGATCCAACCAATCTTGCAAAGGTGCGAGTTTATCCTGGAATTCCTTGGCAACCTTCATGGCTTGCTCCAAGTCAAGGGTGCGTTGTTGGGCACCTTCAGTGAGGGCGTCGAAACGGCCCATCAGGTCCTTGAGTTGCTTCTCAATGGTGCGACGTTCTGCAGGATCTGCATCCTTCGCGATTTCATTACCCATGGAGAACAGACCTGACATGGAGTTTTGGCGATCGAGCAGCATCTTCTTCAGGAATTTCTGTTCTTGCAATTGCGCCTTGACGACCTTATAGTCAGCGCTTGGTGGTTTCTGATTCGCAACTAATTCTTCGGTGTCAGTAAGCCATTTGGCCAAACCATCGAGGGCTTCCTGGAATTTACCCGACTGCAAAAGGGCGACATCCAAACGGCGTTCCCTCTCGTTCATGCGTTCCTTCAGGTTGTTCCATAACTCGTTCATCTTCTCGAGCTCTTTCTCGAGTGTAGCCGTGTTCACACCAGGAGCAGCAGATTGAATCAGACCTTGACCAAGACGATTACATTCGTCCACATCCTTACCAAGAACATCGATGGTTTTGGCGCGGATGCGTTTCATTTCTTGTTGCTGCGCTCGAATTGTGTCTACATCAGTACCGATTGGTTTCAACTTACGCAATTCTTCGGAAGCATCCTGGATATTGTCGAGGACTTTCGAGTGTACCATGAAGAAGTTTTCGAGTTTCTTCAGGACATTGTCGAGTTTCTGTTCGCGCGATTTCAGACGATCGTCCAATTTACCAAGTTGTCGTTTCAACCCATCGACCTGGTGACGAGTTTGCGCTGTATCTGGAGCAAAACCACTATCCACAAGGCGTTCTCCAGCCGAAATTGCCATATTGACATCATCGGCTGCTTTGTTTAGTTTATGGGCAAACCTCTCTACTTCATCAATTTGACCACGCACGACCTTAATATCTCTGCCAGGTGCTTTCATACCATCTAATTCGGCTTCCAAACCGGTCAAATCATGGGATAGATTCTTAACTTGGTCGTTGAACTGGGTCACGGCCGTGGCTGCAGACTGCAAATCGGAACAACGATCGTCAAGTTTACTCTGCAATTCGTGCATGCGGTCTGCAAGAGCATCCACCTCATCAACCAAATGATGGCCATCAATACCGTTGTCCTTGGCTTCATGGTACAAGTCAGTTGCTTGTTGTTTGCATGTTTGTAGCGGTTTCTGAAGGTTGTTAACGTCTTCACGGAGAGTCTTAATTCGGTCCAGTAACTTGGGATCTCTGGCTGCACCTCCAAGAGAGTCATGGGAGGCCAGCTTATCTTCACAGCGTTCAAGTCCGTGCTGGAGGTCACGCATATTTTCGTTGAAATCTTGCAATTTTCTGGCTTGGTCTTCAAGTGCTTGGGTGCGCAAAAGAAGATCGTTGTTCAATTTATCCCAACGTTCTTTCAAAGTCGCCATTTCATTATTAACGACTTCCTTATCAATGTCACATGCAGACAGGAAGGTTTCCCCAAGGGTCCTTGTATTCTCGAACTCACCAGACTTCTTCCAGAGGTCGTTTCTGAAAGCTTGTAATTCTTTGAGTTGCTTTTCAATATGCTTGCGCTGGAACGAGCTCGGTCTCAAGCTATCCAAGCGATCTTCTGCTTGGCGCAACCACGGAAGGAAAGTATCCAACGCGCGGTAGTACTTCTTACAATGTTCCATACAAGTTTGGAGTCTTGTATGGCGATCCACAGTCTCCTTACGCAACTTATCCCAATGTTGTTGGATCTTGTCCAGATCTCGCTGCAAGTTTCTTGTATCTGTCTTGCTACTCTTGTGCAAAAGGTCACGACCCTTGTTCAAGAGCATGATGACTTCATGTTCTCTAGACATTACTTCCCTGTAGAAGGGTTCATGTTGGGCTGCTTGTTGCTCCAGGACATCGCGATCTGCTGACACCAACAACCTCTCTGAGAGTCCGCCTAATTCATCGGACAACCAACCAAGGGTCTTGGCACACGATTCTTCAAATTGGCGACCGTCACGCAGCGAGTTCTCAATTTCGGCCTTCCTATGATCCAACTTCTTCTGCAAGGCGTTGTACTGACGACCGATAGCCGCGAGTTTCGCTTGGATATCGGCCCGAGATGCTGGGTCACTCAAAACGTCACAGAGCTGTGCACCAGCTGCCTCCAGGTCGGCCAATAAAGGTCGTTGGCCTTCAAGTTGTCGTTCAAGGTTCTCAATCTTACGGAGTTGTTCTTCAGGATCCTTGTCGAGTGGGAGTTCGTCCAAGGAATCAGAGATACCTTGGAGGGCATCTCTCAGACGAGTTAGTTGGGCGTCGAATTCACGGCTTGTATCTGCAGCAGCTCCGAGAGAATCCGCACGTTCCTCCAGTTTGGCGAGTAAATCAGCCCAGCGTTTCTGGATCGTCGCAATTTTCTCGTTGATTTTGTTTCCATCGGGCGAGTTTGGATTCGCCACAGAGAGAATCGAGTCTCCCACATCGATGAAATGTTGAAGTTGCGGTTGTTGCGTACGGAATTCTTCACGTAGTACTTGGACTTGTTGAACTTGCGATTGGACCATGCGAGGGTCGCTGGAAATGGGTCCAAGGACGGTAAACATGCGGTCTTTGGAGCTGAGCCACGAGGATAACGAGTCGTGGGTTTCAAGGAAGTCTCTGAGATCTTCCATGAACTGAATGCGCTCCTTGCATAGATCGTAGATGCTCTTCCAACGGGAAGCGATATCGTCGACAGCATCATTCAAGTTGTCTGCACCAACCGCTCCAGGTTTACGTCTAAGGAGTTCTTTTACTTGTGTTTTTGTGGAGTCAACCAAGGATTGCTTCTCGTACATTTCCTCCAGGATTTGTTTCAATTGTCGGTTGACTTTATCGGCTTCATCACGAGTAGATGGAACGAAATCTTTGGGGAGTTGTCTCTGGATTTTATCGAGGAACGCATTGAGCGTCTTCAAGTTATCCATCTGCTTCTTCACTTCGTCGCGTGTCGCATCGATTTCGTTTTGGCGATCGTTTATCTTGACACCTACCAANCGCGATGAGAACCCACTGGATCCGCTCGGAGAGAGTGGACTCAATCCCTTGGTTGGAGATGGGGATCGGGCATCATGCGAAGACCTCCTCATTGGGCTGGTGCGCTTGATGGGGCTGTAGCGTTGACCACCTCGTTCACCACGGAGAAGACTGTCATACATGTTACCAATATCATTGATCTTATCAATAGTAGCAGCATAGTCTCTGTACTCCTTGGAGATTGGCTTCAATTCGTCGTTTTGAATCTGTAG